>ML781943.1:310775-321992 GCA_009831015.1 Picea engelmannii
CTTTAAATTTCTAAAAATATAGACTATTATATATTGCTCTTCCACAGTAAGATGAAAGATTAAATTCTTTGATACCTTAAAAAACCGAGAAAAATGAAACACCTACCATCCTAATTTGCATGGTTTCCTTATATTGCATTGTTTCCTTTTATATTTTAAAATTGAAGATGACACCTCTGAATTTGGAAAAGGGTACTCCGTCTCAACTTGGGATTTTGAATAGCTGCATATGACAGCTCGATTTCTAACTTCAAAGTTAATTTGAGAGTACAAAATTATCTACGTGCAGTCTGGATTGTCTCGACAATTCATAATTTCACCTAACCTTCACGATGCGATCATGTAGCAACTATAAAAGTTAACCGGTTAAAATCTTCCATAATTCCTGACAACAACAACTTCCGATACGATGCAGCCAGAACCACACCATTACTCCGAACCTTCTCACGACCATTTTCGATAGAGGGTTGTTGGCAACAAGTCTTTCACGGGTCTAGAAGCGGCATTAGTCTTTCATGGCTGACCCTATTGATCCGCCCGGTGAGATCACTACAAGCCAAGACGATTATAAACAGTGTCACCACACGCAAGTCTACGGATTTCGGGTGGGGAAGACCAGCCTACGGAGGGCCTGCAGAGGGTGGAGTGGGAGTAGTGCCTGGCTTGTCGAGCTTCTTTATCCCGTATCAAAATAGCAATGGGGTGAAAGGAATAGTGGTTCCCGTCTGCCTGCCCTCCGCTGCCATGAAAAGATTTCAAGTAGAAATCAATGAAGCCATCGAGAACGCTCCTCCTTTCCTTCATTGCAGTCGCTTAAGTTAATATATTAAGCAAGCTCTTGTTTGTGGAATAAGTAATAATTAAGCAGTTGTAACTGCAGTATGAAGCAATACTTAGGCTGCTGTTAGTGGAATAAAAGCTAATGGCGTTACGTGATTCCAGTTAACCTTGCGAAAGACCGGTCTGGTGGTCTTTTGTTCAGGAAACTGTGTACATGAACACGTCTTGAATTGTACTTGGGTTTGCGTTAAAATGATAAGAGAATATAAACATAGCTCCGATGGTTTATGATTGAATCTGATCTGAATGATTTTCCTACGACTACCTCTATTGGGTGGTTTTCTAAATTTAAGATGAAAATCATAAATGATTAGACAAACACTGTTTTGCACGTATCCTGGAAAAAACAGTCTCATGAAATCGCTGAATAAACAGAGTAAACTGCAGACAACTCAATTGCTGGGGCAATCTGAGAATACCATTCACGCTTCCTTCCCTTTCTGAGAAGTATTTCCATGTAATAAGATCATTAACAGTGAAGTTATATCTGTTAATCATTATATCGTAAATGTTTTCCACCCCATTTGAGATAGAACACTAATCTTTGTCAACGCGCCATGCGTTGGGGCCACTGAAATCTTGCTAAGTTCACATTGATTTGGTTGGTAGAAACCTTGCCGTTGGTCAAGATGCTATTACATATTCATAAGCAAAAACAGGAAAATGTTGTTATACCTAAGCATGTACGGTCAAATTTTAACTTACACTTATTAACAAAATTCGATCAAAAATCTATTTGTACTAATGTTATTATAGATCGACAAATACTGTCAAATTTTAATTTACACTTTTTACAGATCGACAAATACTGTCATATTTTAATTTACACTTTTTAAAAGATTTGATAAAGATCCAGTGATTTAAATTTGCATCTCTTGTTTAAATAGCATATTTGAATGTAAAAAAACATTCAGTGTGATGGAGCATCTCAGAAATAACCATAATTATTAGCCAGAAAATATCCCCAAAAGAACCAAAACACAAAACCTTTAACCTAAGGCTAAAATATATATTCATATACATAATATAAATTATAATATTAATACAATATAATTTGGTTTAAAAAAAAATGGAAAGAATTTTTTTATTATAACTAAAATAAGAATGTAAACATTTCATAAGTAAAAAAACATGGTTTCAAATCTAAAATTTTGAAAAATATATGTAAATTCATTTAAATTAAACAATATTTATTTTTGAATTGAAAATATATTTAAAATTTAAAATTTAATATATGTAATAAAAATTTATAATTCAATATATGTATTAAAAATTCATGAAAATGGTTGTTGTTTTGTAAAGATAAAGTTAAAAATAATATAAGTTATTATTGGAATAGGTATCTCCTACTTGTTTTAAGTGTGTTCACATATGTGTGTTAATATTAAGAAGAATTTGTATCTACTTCCATAATTTGTTCCTAGTTTGTAGGAAATTGTTGGAATTGGAAATGACAAATTTTCTACAACTAGATGATTCCTAGTGTGATGTGAGGTTGAGATATTTGTTCAATTAAGTATATTACATGATCAAGGTAGTTTGTTTATGTAGAAACAATATTCATGTATTTATATGTACTCTATTATATTGATAGAATAGAGTGTTCAACATATTGTTTCATGTATACAAATAAGTCTATACTCTCTCGTATTTTTAATTTGGTATTAGAATGTGATTGGGCTTGAATCCCTCACGAGAGGGCCTAGGGATATGGAATCCTATGAGATTAATCTGGTGTAAGAGTAGATTAGCATAGGAGAGTAGATTTGTTGTGATTGTGGCTACTATTTGTTTTATAGTGATATGTTGTTTGTCCAACATTTTCTTGAGATTCATCTCAGTGGTCAAAGAGTGATGAGAGATTGTGGGATGTAGTTTTTAGATAAGAAAGGAATAGACTGTGGAGGAGACGATGGAGCCAGTTGTCGAGTCGTTGAGCATAGGGAGCACGACAGACCAAGAGTTGAGGAAGATGGTGCTTCAAGACTTGTGGGAGCTTATCTTTGGGAGCCCCTATGGAACCACATGCAAGAATGATGAGATCGAGAGTATTACCATGATCATGATCTCTTGCGAAGGTAGAGACAACCTCCAGGAAATAGATAGGCAATATCACATAAGAGAATGTGAGAAGGAAAGAGATAGAAATTGGCATAGAGAAAGGTATTGCAGTCAATCACGTAGTTGTAGTAGAAGCAGGGATCGCAGAGATCGTATCACAACATGCAATCTCGTTACAAGAAGAAAAATTGTAGTGCAAGGCCTTAAAACATTAGAAGGAGAGAATTTTGGCGATTGATATGAACATAAGAAGAAGAAGAAAAAGAAAGAAAATAAAGAGCTTGAAGATGATGGAACAAACCATCATGACCCAGAAATTGCAGAAGCCAATAGTTTGCATGCAACATGGGGATTAAATCCTTTAAATCTTTGGCATTGTTAAAACGATCTTGCCAAATTTATTTCTATTGGAATAATTTAGATGACATCATTGCTACTCGAGGGATATGTCGAGATGTTGATGGAATGATTGGAACTTTATTATTGTCACATGTTGAGACTTAGTATCTTCCTTTGGCACCTATTTGGAAGGAAATATGGCAAGTATATGTTACCAAGGATTAACTGTATGCTTTGTGTGTATATCAATTTAATCAATGTGAGCTAGTTGTATTTTCCAACATTTATTGGATTGCATATTGTAATGTCCCCCAATCGAGCTGAGGAACATTACATTGCATAATACTAAAAAAAAACTAAAATTCTCCTTTATAACTAATTAATTTTGTGTAGTTTATCAAATACAATTACAAACATATTTAACTGTTGTCTATTACCATAAATTAGATACATCTACAACATGCACAACAAATAAACTCATAATAGAAACACAAGCAAGATAAAAAAACTTATGTTTTATAAACAATTGTGCAACCAACTACTTGGGATGAAAATTCCACCCAACCATAGACCTGTTGTTCCAAATATCAACAACAAGTCACCCTCGAGATGGGGCTAGCAATTCACAAAAGAGGGAGGTCCATTGAAAATTTGTTCCCTTCTTTTGCAAAGAAGTTATTGGGCTTGAAATCTTTGAAAATAATTTTATGAATATTTGGTAATAACCAGAAAGACCCATAAATGATCTAACCTCTATCACATTTCTTGTAGTTGGACATCCTCTCATGGCCACTATATTCTCAAGATCAATTTTTATCCCTTCTGTTGAAATTATATGCCCCAAGTAGTGAATCGTCTTTTGATAAAATATGCACTTACTTATCTTAGCATACAATTTATGATCTCTTAAGATTTGCAACACTATTTTAAAATGATGCTCATGTTCCTCTTCTAATTTAGAGTAGATGAGTATATCCTCTAGGAACACAATCACAAACTTGTCCAGGTACTCCCTGAACACTCCATCCATTAGGCACATAAAAATAGTTAGGGCATTTGATAGTCCAAATGACACTACTATGTATTCATAATTCCTAGTTGTATTTTGCAGTGTTTATTGGATTTCATATTGTAACGTCCCCCATCCCAACTGAGGGACATTACAGTGTGAAATACTCATAAAAATGAAAATTTATGCTATATAACTAATTAATTTCTTGTAGTTTATCAGCTACAATTACAAATTGATTTAATTGTTGTCTATTACCATTAAATGGATGCATCTAAAACATGCTAAAATCGCACATGAATGCATTAAATAGCTTATTACACCAACATATTTAAATCATTCTAAATTGTGGCGTTAATGCACAACAAATAAACTCATAATACAAACAGAAGCAAGATAAAACACTTATCTTTTATAAACAATTGTGCAACTAGATGTTTGGGATCGACATTCCACCCAACCATAGACCTGATGTTCCAAACACCAACAGCAAGTCACCCTCGAGATGGGGCTAGCAATCCACAAAAGAGGGTGGTGCATTCAAACTTTGTTCCCTTCTTTCACAAAGAATTGATTGGGATTGCAATCTTTGAAAATCCTTTTATGAATCTTCGGTAATAACCAAAAAGACCCATAAATGATCTTACCTCTATCACATTTCTTTGTGTTGGCCATCCTCTAATGGCATCTTTCTTCTTAGGATCAATTTTTATCCCTTCTATTGAAATTATTTACCCCAAGTAGTGAATCTTCTTTTGATAAAAAATACACTTATTTATCTTAGAATACAATTATGCTCTCTTAAGACTTGCAACACAATTCTCAAATGATGGTCATGTTCATCTTCTAATTTATAGTAGATGAGTATACCATCTAGGAACACAATCACAAACTTGTGCAGGTACTCCCTAAACACTCAATTCATCAAGAACATAAAAATAGTTGGGGAATTTGATAGTCCAAACGGCACTACCGTGAATTCATAATTACCATATCTTGTTCTGAATGTTTTCGTATTGACATCCTCTTCTTCAATCCTCACTTGATGATAGCATGATCTCAATTCAATCTTGGAAAATATTCTTTCACCTTTCAACTGATCAAACAAATCATCAATCCTTGGCAAATGATATTTTTTCTTTATGATGACCTTATTCAACTGTATGAAATAAATACATAGCCTTAAGGTTCCATATTTTTTCTTTACAAAAATGACTAGGGATCCCCAAGGTGACACACTTGGGTGTATATACTCCTTTTTAAACAATTCCTCAGGATGCATCCATAACTCTTTCAATTTCGGTGTACCCATTATGTATGGTTTCTTAGACACCAGGGAAAATCCTGGAACCAAATCAATGGAAAAATCAATGTTTCTATTTGCTGGAAATCCTAGGATCTCCCTAAAATCATCTTCAAAATCCCCCAAGACCGGATAGTCTTCAATACTTTCCACTTGATCTTTGGTTGCCTCTTCCATATGGGATGCAAAAACTAACATCCCTTCTTGAAACTCTTTTTCAACTACATAGCTAAAATCTCTCTAATAGCTACAACTCTTAGAATGCCTTGAACCTTGCCTTGCTTCCCTTCTTCATCAACCCATATGATTTTATTGTTGCAACATTATAGGATAGCACGGTGTTTTTCCAACCAATCCATGATAATTAGAAGATCATATGAATCCAATGGAATGATGTTCACATCTATCTTTATATTGAGTCCATTCATGTCTATTTGAAAACCTTTAACCAACTCATTGATTTTCTTCTTAGCCCCCGTGGCTAACTGAACTAACCAAGATTTATTATGCTTACTCCTTTGCAAGTGAGATCTTTCAACAATGTTAGCATTTATGTAACTATGACTAGATTCAAAATCAATTAGAATTATTGTGGATTGGTTATCAATCTTACCTTCCACTTCAATCATGGGGGATTGATACTCCACTTGCTTGTTGTCCAATGATACATATTGAATCTGGTATCGATTTTTTTCTTAAGTGACTTGGTGAGGTGAGACGGTTGCGACAGGGAGTCTTGTGGTATCGAATCTATTCTTGAGTGCCTTGTTGAGGTGAGATGAGTCATTTGACTTTGCCCTATTGTAAACTGAGTTGGTAGTGCTCATTTGTAACTATTTCACAATAACAAAGACTTAGGTGGGTGTTAGGCACGATTTGTGCCACATATACTATATATGTGTTAGTCATCATTTTTGTTCCACAATTTTTCTCTTGTTCATGGATCCATGCTTTAATAAGACTAAGTGTTAAAGTGTGTTAACAATTGTCTAATTAAGCAAGAGTTGCACTAGAGTAGAAGTGTGACTTGCTGTAACACCTTGTTTCCCCCAGCTTGTAAAAATAACTATATTGGCCAAGAACTATGGAAAACCCAAAGATGTGAATGTTTAATTTGACGGACCTTTGTATAAAAGGTCGATGAATGTAAATTATGTTATGAATACGAGTTGCATGACTGCTGGGAGGGGATGTGCTAAAAGAGACCATGATGGCTAATGAGAGGTGGTGGAAGGGACCTGGAATGGTTGCGTTAAATTCTATCGAACCAATTCCATACTGGTTTTTACTTGATCAAAGACCAAAGCAACTCTCTGAACCTGGAATAAATTACCCATCAGGATGGTAGGTGGGGAGGCTCCTCAAGAGTTAATGAGGGGATGGGGGCGAACCGCCCATCTGTAGAAGCTCTCAGACTTGACCATGGATGGGGGAATTTGCACCACACACAATCTTGCAGAAAACGAAAGAAAGGAAGTGTGGGGAACAAAAAGAGGAAACACGCGCGATAGGGATCGCGGAAGAGAACTGGGAGGAACTCTGGAAATATAGGGAGTTCTGAACAGAGGAGGAGGAGAGTAACCTTCGTCCTTGACTTCTGTTGAGCTAGAAGTAGGAGATTGAATCTCAAGCATCGTGGTCTAGCTCGGGGGTGGCTAGTGGTAAATCTGTTTGGAGTCACTGAGCCTATGGTTGGGTGGAAACGAGCACCCCTCTCGGCAGTCGCATCACACCTGGTGTTTTTGATAAGTGTTTATGTCTTGTATTTTGAATTGAATATCCTAGATGCATGCTCATGTTTATACGCTCATAAATGGTTTCTGTATAGAAGTGATTGCCTTGTGTTTTGATTGGGAATAATGGATGCATGCCTATACTTATATATGACCATAATCAGTGTATGTATAGAATGAATAAGTTTAGAATATGAGTCCGTTATTTTGAGAATTTTCCCATCTACTTGACTCGCGCTCTCTCCTTGTTTAATTTCTCGAAGGCACCTTTTTCCGAGGAGTTTCCTCACATTTCAGAGTCAGAGTGAGTTCCTTGAAAAGACTACCATTATAGCAAACCCACGAGTTTACTTTACCCCGATCACAGAGTTCATAGCTCGGAAAATTAGGAAGGAATCTTAGTCAGGTCACCAAGCCTAGGGATAATTACCCAAGAACCATCTGAAGGTCCAAATGACTTGGGTTTGGAAACCCTGTACAAGAAAGAGTAGTTCTCTCAGGTTTCGAAGTCATGGGAGTTCGAAGCCCCAAGAGGTTGAATCTCGTGAATCAAGCTCAGAAAGGATAGTGAGTCCCATTTATCGAAAGAGAATGCCCCATCGTTTGGTAGACGAACGGTCGGAATATTTTCAGAAATACCCCAGATTTGTCAAGACCAATGGATCTAGAGGAGGAGTACAGGTGTTAATACCTCGACCCCTTCAACCTTCGCAAGTAGCGATGGGATCCAGGACTGTAGATCCAAGAATCTGTCGGAGCTCTATTGACCGTCGATCTTAACCCTTGCATAGGCAGGAGAGTGGACTCGACGAAGTCCTAAAAGTCCCGAAGTATTCGGAACCATCCATCGGCACAGGACACGTGGCAGTTGTGTAGCATTTCCCTGACTTACGACTTAGAGTGGTCAAAGGGTAAGACCGCACAAACTCACGATTCACGAAATCACGATGTGATCGTGGTTGTTGATCCATGAGTTATCTGGACCATTGGTTTAGTGTGAATACGTTTCGACGTTTCGACATCCGGGGAACTAGAGGGCAAGACCCCTCGTCTTCGCAAGTCATGAAATCCCAGTATACGAAACCCCGAAGCGCTCTGTGGATGAACCGGTTTAGTGTGAATAAGTTTCGGCGTTTCGGCATCCGGGAAACTAGAGGGCAAGAACCCTCGTCTTCACAAGTCATGAAATCCCGGTATACGAAACCCCGACACACTCTGTGGATGAGCCCTAGGTCATAGGGCAAGGTCATATGGTATAAGGAGGAGGTAAGCGTTAGCAATTAATCAAGGGTCTAAACTCGGCAACATTTCAGGTCCCGAAAGAATCTCGACCATCCATTTGTAGAGGACGCGTGGCGAAGATATAAAGCCGTCGGGGTTCTGGAGATCAGGGAAATAGGAGTGAAGACCCTGCCAAAATCCTGAAACGTAGAATGCCAGGATTTAATTTGGGCTGTTGATCAAGTCGACGATCTGGACCATAGATCTGGATGATACCGGGCTTTCGGGTTTCAGGGATTGAAGGAACAAGGGTTCCTTGCAACAGGAATCTCAAAAGTCGAGTTTCGGTAGCGCCATTTGGTGTTAGCGTGCGTTTAGTGAGGTGGTCACATGGAGTAGGAAAAAGGGGAGCCAAGGAGCTCGTTAACCCCATTTTGGGTTTCGACATTTCAAGGGATAGGGAGCTGGGGAGAGCTCGCACACTGAAATCCCAAAATGTGAAAGCTGGAAGCGCCTTTTTGGTAAGGCCTATGGTCATAGCCAACAATCACATGGAGGAGGATAAGGGAAGGGATGGTCTATGCTGGGCCCCATAGAAATTCAGGGATTTTGTCCCTCGAAGAAAAGACGAAAAATCTAGGTTGTCGTAGTGGGTATGTGACAAATTGGTATCAGAGAATGGTTACAACTCTTGGCATGCTTGGGCTCATGGACGAGTTGCGCAGAAACTCCATTTGAAGTACTCTTAAAAGGAATAATTCTCTATCCTAACCCCCTTTAACAAAAGCCAAAGTTAAGAATGAAAATTCCTATTGTGTGTATGCATTTGAAAAATATGAATTATGCGCTGATTGTGAATGAATATAATGTTGACTAACAACAAGTGTTTTTCCTGCACAACAAGCGAACGATCAACCACGGGAAATTGCAGATGCATAGAATGGTGAGGCACCACGAAGGTGGGGAATGGCTCCCACAATAGAGACGAAGAGTGTGACAAAAGGAGAGCAGTAGAAACCCCTCTAGATCTAGCTGAGACTGTGAGAAGCCTCATGGTTGAACTACAGAGATGCAAGGCCGACAACGAGAGGTTGATAAGAGAGAAAGAGAAGCAAACAAAAATTAATGCAGTCTTGGTGCAGAGTTTATCCGACATACAAAGACAATTGCAACATGGACCTGACACCAGTCATGCGGACCAACGACAAACAAAGAAAAGTCGAAGTCCACCTGAGATACAGAAACATGGTCTTTTAAGTGGCCACACTGGGAAGATCACCTCGAGAAAGGTCCACCCTAGAGATAAGGGACAAGCGTCTGATGATTCCTCTAGAAAGGAAATTGGCGATTCAGAGGAATCTTCTAGTAGCAGAACTAGTTCTTATTCCCGATGAAAATAGAAGAAGCGAAATCATTCCAAAAATCATAATCTCGAAGAATTCAAGAAGGCCAAACCACCCTCTTTTGATGGTGAAATAAAGAAGGGAGAGGAAGCGGAGGCCTGACTGCTTGGACTAAAGAAGTATTTCAGAGTCCATGACTTCTCGGAAAACTTGAAGGCCCGAGTAGCCACTTTCAACCTGAATGGGAAGGCTTCCATTTGGTGGGAAGACCCTAAGAACTTAAAAGAGATTCACGAAGAAGACCTATCTTGGGAACGGTTTGAGAAATACTTCAGGAAGAAGTATCTGTCGGAAAAGTACTTCGACGAAAAGACTAAAGAATTCTATGAACTCAAGTTGGGGCAACTCACCATAGAGGAATATGTCAGCAGATTCCTTGAGTTGTTGAGGTACGTACCCTATATAAAAGCAGAAAAGGCAAAGGTGCAACGATTCATCAGTGGACTACCTAAGGACTATTAGAACAGGATTGAGTTTGAGAAGCCAAAGACCCTAGAAGACACTATCCGAAAGGCAAGATATTATTATGAACATCTTGGGCATCGGACAGAACCTCGCGAAGGCTGTAAGCAGAAGAATAGTTCGAGATTCCAAAAAAAGGGGTTTAAATCCCCAAGATTTAAAAACTATAAAATGGACTCAAGGATGAGCTTCCCAACCCGAAGTGTATACCAGCAAAATTTCCCCTCCCAGAGCATAAATAAAACTTTTGGATCTACCCCAGGAAAGATTGATAACCCAAAGAGAGAACCCTTGAAATGTCCAGGTTGTGGAGAAGAACATCTACTGAGGGACTACTCGCACCGGCAACAAAATAGTCGAAGAATTTACAACATTCAAGAAGCTACCACCGTAAATGACGTGGCCAGGAGTATGCCACAAATTTATGCAGCCGTGGATAATAAACAAGCTGGCCACCAAGCTTCAGTGGTGGAGATGGAAGGTACGATCACTGACCATCTAGTGTCTATTCTAATTGACCCTGGTTCAAATTTGAGTTATATAGCTCCTAAGGTTGTTGATAAGTGTAAATTATAGCCATATAAACACGCCAATCCATGGTTAGTACATTTATCCACTGGCACCAAAAGAAAGGTAGCGAAGGTCATACCAGCTTGCCAATTTACAATGGGTAAATTCCCCACCCAAGCAACCCCTAACATACTACCCCTAGGATCATATGACATGTTGATTGGTATGGACTAGCTAGCCACATATAAATCCAGACTGGACTATTACCATAAAACCTTAGAATGTGTAAGTGAAGAAGGAAGAAGGATAACCCTTCAAGGGATCCAAAAACCTGTC
>ML781943.1:331515-344643 GCA_009831015.1 Picea engelmannii
CCATCCATCTTAATGCCTAGCAATTTAGTTTTCAGGAACAAAATGCGATTTGTGTTGCTAGTTTCATACAATGCTTTAAGAGCTGTCCATGTTGCAGTAGAAGTTGTAGCGTCTCTAATATGTGGAATTATGCTATCTTTAACGGACATGATCAACAATATCTTTTCCTTGTTTTCGTGCTTCTCCCAGTCTTGGATCTGTGCTGCTGTCGCACCTCCTACCGCTGTTGTTGTACCTCTTACCACTGTTGTCGCACCTGCAGCTGCAACAGGTTTCAGTTCGGTTCCATTCGCAATGTTCCAGACACCATAGCCCTCCATGAGCATCTGCATCTTGAATTTCCAGTTAATGAAGTTCGAGCCATCTAACTTCTTGGCTTCGTTGAGGTAGGTCTCTGCTAGCGGATTTGCCATCGCTGCAATTTAGTCTCTGCACGAAAATACCAAAGATATGCAACGTTTTGTCGCTCTGTCTTCAGATACCACCGATCCAACTCAATCTATCTCTGTTCTCAGCTTATATCATGCATGCATCTTAATACCAAAATATCCACTTTTAAAAAAACTTATAACTCCCTCTTCACCTCTTTATAAAATATATCCACTAAAAAATTCTCTTTAAAGTAATAACCTTTTCACCTCTCTTAATAAAATTTTCACTTTAATAAACTTCAATCCATAAACTTCATTCACTTTTAATAATAAAAGAAAAGAAATGAATATACTTTAAATGCTCCACTTAAAATATCCACTTAAAACTCAAATATCCATTTAAAACTCAAATCCACTTAATATATATTTAAAGATTTAATCTCACGCATGCACATATAACCTTAAACTCCAGGCATGCACAGAATTTAGACTCCACGCTTTTCAAAAACTCTTCCTCCACGCATGCATAGAATTAAACTCCACGGTTTTCAAAACTCTTCCTCCACGCATGCACAGAATTTTCTCACGCACCACGCAACCTCCTCTTCGCATTTCTCGCACCTCGCGTTCTATTTGTCTGCGGGGAGTTCACACCTCACCCGTATTCTGGCTGCGAGGTGTTCGCACGTCCCGAGTACTGCACCTGCGGGAATTTTTCTATGCGCGAAAGGTTGAGTAGTATTCCTCCGCACCCTACCAGAGGAGAGATCTGCGAACCTCTCCAATTTTTGAACCTTACTCTCATGGCTCTGATACCAAGTTAAAATATACGAGCAAAACACCACGGTGAGGCTACGTTCACTTCTTATTCTTCAATGAAGACGGATTACATGTTTATATAGGAAAAGACTCTCCCGAGTGAGCTACATGCAAACCAAAAGACAACTAGACAACTGACTCTTAACTAAGAAATGACTCTTCTAACTGATGCTTACAACTGGCGCTTATTACTCGCGCTTACAACTAGCGCTTTCTCCATTATTTCCAAGTCAAGAAGGGTGGTGATCCCACGAAAGTTATCAGAGAACGGTTGGCCAAGGTTTTGGTGTTCTACTATCCTTTCGCCAGAATATTCAGAGACGCGCCCTCGGGAAAGCTCATCTTGCATTGCACGGGAGAAGGCATCTTGTTTGTTGAAGCTGATGTCGATGTTTCAATGGAGGAATTCGGAGACCCCCAGCAACCCTTTCCCTACTGGGGTGATCTGCTGCACGACGTACCGGGCTTGAAAACTATTACGAATTCTCCTCTTCTTCTCATTCAGGTACTTGCCCTGGGATTTACTTTATAAATTCAATTCATATTAGGCCGCATTTTTATCGGCGGGGGCTTTGGCTGCTATTTCTTCGAATTGAAATTGTGTTTCTGAGTGTAATACTGCCTATCGTGAAATTTCAGGTAACGCGGCTGAGATGCAGAGATTTCATATTCGCCTTGCGGTTGAATCACGCCATGAGCGACGTCGTCGGCCTCTTTCAGTTCATGAACGCTCTCGGTGAAATGGTGAAGGGGGCCGCTAGGCCTTCGGTTCGTCTGGTTTGGAAAAGAGAAATCATCCGACCTCGGATGATTCCCGCAGTTAAATTCCCCCACTACAAATATGATCAAAACGAAGACAAGGATGGCCAGCTGGTTAACGTGAACGAGATGACCCGCAATTCATTATTCTTCGGGGCAAAGTTGATCGAGTCACTCAAGAGACAAGCAATAGACCAAGGCAAATTCTCAACCTTTGAAGTTCTATCAACGTGTTTGTGGCGTTTGAGAACTAGGTCTCTCCAACTGCACGCGGAGCAGGATGTTCGGTTCATATTCCCGCTGGACACCCGAACAAGATTCGACCTGTCGCTTCCCGAAGGGTTCTACGGAAATGTGATCTGCTTTGCATGCGCGAAGACGACCGCTGGAGAGCTGGCAAACAATCCTCTTTCATTCGCTGTGAATTTGATCCGCCAAGCGAAAATGGCTGTGAATGACGAGTACATCTGATCGGTGATAGATTTGATGGAGTTGAAAAGGGGCCCTCTCTCGATAGCGGTTAGCACCTTTATGGTTTCGGACGCTACAAAAATTGGCTTTGGAGATGTGGATTTAGGTTGGGGAGGAGCTGCCTATGGCGAACCTTCATCAAATGAAGTGTCGATGAGATTTTTCATCCCATATCGAAATAGAAGTGGTGTGCAAGGAAAACTGGTTCCCTTCTGCTTGCCTCCCGCTTCCATGAAAAGATTTCGAGCAGAAATTTATCAAGCCTTCGAGAACTCTCATTCTTCTTCTCTACATTCTTTGCTTTAAAATTCAATAGCTCATGCTAATTTATTAAGCTGTTGTTGCTGAAATAAACCATAATGTTAAGCTGTTGTTACCGAATAAACAACAATGCTGTTATTACTGAATAAACAAATAATGTATTGTTAGTGAATCTCTGGACTCAAAACTATTTTAAAAGAAAAATACCAAAAATAATTTATATTTAATCATTGCTAAGAAAACCTATAGAAATATGAGTTTTAAAGTACGGAAAGAAATTTGTGAGGAATTGGCTGATTTAGAAAAACCTCTCCCACTTTTGCAACAACTATCATAGTTTGAGATATTCTAATATATGTTTGAGGCCTAATTTTCAGAATTTATCCAATCTATTTCTTGCAAAATAGAATCTCCTATTTTTGAAATCAAGTATTTTGATGCTTTGAGGATTTTTTGCATCATATAATAAATATATATGAAGAGATAGGCTCATTATGCCTTTTTTGAAGCATATAGGATAGGTTTTTACCACTATTTTCAGTACCGTGGCTGTAGTAGTATATTGGAAACAGATTTGTCCTAGATTTGGAGTTTCAGTTGCCATATTTCATGACGATGATTTCCAATTCGAATTTGATTCCTTGATTTCTAGATATTGTGGATAGATTTTACTCCCTATAAAGTTGTAATGTGGTTAATAATTATTTTTTTTATAAACCATGAAGAAAGAGGTTGAAGTGGGGTTGGAGGTGGTCAAATTTTTTAAGAAAACTATGTTTATGATTATAAAGCCTAAACCTTATTTCATTTTGTACTAAATGGAAAATGTTATTTGATGGTTAGAATTTTCTTATTTTCTTTTATTATTTATTTTCTTACTCGAATGCATATTTATCTTTTCCAAAGCATTTGATATATTTTTTTTATGATTTAACCCAGTGAATATTTTGTTGATTTTTTTGTTCATAACATGATTTGTGTTTAAGTACATGTTCTTGTTCTTAAATGATATTTAGGATCAAGGATTTCCTATGTGAGTGAAAAGATTGGAAACTTACATATTTCTCTGTTTCATGTTATAATCTTCCAAGTTGAGATTAACATTATTATTTTACCCACTGCTGAACCTTCAAACCAATTCAAAACGCAAAACACATCTTTATTTATAAAAACCATTGCAATGACTTTGATGATGCCCTAGCTTTCCCTTTAGCAGTCAAGTGCAACTTTAGGGACTAACAACATCCTAGTAAGGAATTTTCCTGTGTGAGTGAAAAGATCCTACTAAGGAATTTTCCTATGTGAGTGAAAAGATTGGAAACTTACATATTTCTCTTTTTCATGTTAAAATCTTATCTGACTCATCAACTTGACTACCATTTACTAAGCAAGTGTGATAGGAATTTGTTCTTGTTATCTGAGATTGATATTATTATTTTACCCACTCCTCAACCTTCAAACCAATTTTAAAACCCAAAACATATCTTTATTTATAAAAACCATTGCAATAACTTGATGATGCCCTATCTTTCCCTTTAGTAGTCAAGTGCAACTTTAGGGACTAACAACACTCTAGTAAGTGGGTCCCCCTTGGGGATAGGTTTGCTATTGGTAGGTTCTATTCATGAGTCATTGTGTCATTCGTAACCATACTTTTCACTTTCCACACTTTATCCCCTCATCTCCTTACCTTTTGATATTTTCTAGTGTACTGACCCAAGAAGGAGTTGTCCATCATTTTATGAGAAAAAGGGGATGAAGGATCAGAGGTTTGTAAGTGGAAAAAGATAAAATCCAATAATTAACCTTCTATATGCCAACCAAGGAGGAGCATGTGTGAGAACTACTTTTAATGCTTAGGTAGAAACCCCACAGATGTTTTCAACTTAGGCAATAATGATGTGACTAAGGTAGATTCAAGGTGGGCACGTTTTCTCATGCTTAGGTAGAGTCTCCACCTTGGCTTCAACTTAAAAACATCTTAAAAAAATAAAAGAAATAAATGGACTTGGAAAAAGTTTGCATTGAAAAGGAAGGTGCAACACACCCTCTACAAATGCACCCTTAAATGAGACACTACAACCCCTTGTATGTCATGAACCCCGTGCATAAAGGTATTTCCCCCATCCATATCACCTCATCCACATGATTTAGAAAGAGGTCCACTGTGGAAACAATCCTAAACTTGAGACACAATTCACCGAATAGGTCGCTTTGTCAACCCTCCCATACCTAAACTAGGCAAATTGTATAGGGTTTTTGAGCACTTGTTTATTTTGATGAGGTAGTTTTGATGTACATGCATAGATGGCTCTTTCATGGATTTGATTTACTCATCATGATGCATTTGACTTGATATAATTGGAGGGTGTATTCATTGTCTTTGTAGGACCTAGTTGGTGGAAAGTTTGGAAGAAGAAGCCTAGATTGGGCTTCCTTTAGGCTTGAATCCTACAAGTTGGATACTATGTCCCACATAACAGATGGTGATGCTAGCCTTTGGAGGCCTGAGATATGACTCAGAGAACCTCACCCATGCCCCTACTAGCCCATCGTTTTTCCTTTGGAGGCCAAAACATTACATTTGAGGACTTGACATCATGCATGGGTTAGGCTTTGGTGGTGATGAGGAAACATGGCACGATTTTGAGGAAGAAATTCTTTGACTTGGTGGAGAATACCCTAGCACCTTGGAAGAAGGCCTTTGGAGGCCCAAAGTTTCAACCCCAACCTCAACGACTTGCCAAAGATGCAAAAATGTTTCCCTAAAGGGGTGGTGCCATGATTTTTCTAGGGTTTCTATTGTGCAAAATCAAGTTTTAAATTGTAAAGGTGAAAAGTAAGGGTTGTTGTCCCCTTAATTTCCGGTTTACCCTATCTTATGTGGAAAAAATATTTTTTAGAGGATTTGTATAAATAGAGATCATCTCTATTTCATTTTCATCATATCTCTCCCATTGTGATAAGACATATTTGCTGAAATTTGGGCTCTCTTGGGCATTTTTAGTATCTCTCTCTTGTGAAAATGATTCTCTCTGAATTCTTGAGGTAAAGTGGTTCACCCTTATTTAAGGCTTATGATCTTCCTCTTGGATGGTAATTTTCTTGGTGAACTATGGTTTGATGTCTCTCTCTCTCTCTCTCTTGGAATTGGTAAGAAAAAAATGCATTTGTTAGACCTTGCTTGCTTATTCTTAGTCATTGTTGGTTGAAACCCTAGGAGGAGTATGTTGTATAAACCCTCCATTAAGCTTCATCTTATTTTCTAAAGTTTATATATCATTTTTGGCAAGGGTTGCTAGGAGAGGTACGAGTGTGTACACCCTCCTACAAGGATGATTTTAAGGATGAAAATTTATTTTAAAGTGTATAAACCTTGGCCAATCTTACTAATCCTTCATATGCCAACTATAAAATGTTTGGCCATATTTTTGTAAAACTATTCAATTTTATAAGAATTTTGTATAGTTTGTATAAAGTTTTGGTGATTTTTAAGGTAAAATAATTTTATCTTATAGAATTTGGGCGAATCATTTTTAGAATAGAGAATATTTTTTTGGGAAAAACCATGGAAAATTAGCCCATGAGCGAAATTTAGCCCCTAAAATCATCCCTGTATTCCTAGGTTTATCCTACATTGATTGGCATTCCCTAGGGAGTAAGAAAAATTACACCCCTAGGGATTTTGTTGGTTTAACTCTCACTTCTAAAATTCCATTCACCCAAATTTTAAAGGCACTAATTTGAATTTTTCATTGCAGAACTAAATTGTTTGCCTTGGTAAATGTGATTTAGTGGGCTATTGATCTTGTTCAACTTGGAAACTTTTTTGCATGTTAAGATATTTTCAAGGCCGCTAGGGATTCTTGATTGGCTTAGTCTTATTGGAGCTATATTTCACTAAAATATACCGCCATTAGGGTTGCAAAAAATGTTTCTTTGATCACTTATAACTCACATTTCAATTGTCAAAAATTGCTAATAATTTTCCAGCATAATCTACTAGTCCTAACGCATCTTTTGCGTGGATTCTTGGCAAGTATTGGTGGCTTATTTTTATGATGTAATTTTTTTTTTTGCTACATCCATAAGGCTGAATAATATCTATGCAATACATTTTTATTATAGCCTTATTTCACTGCTAAGTCTTGTGCTTTTATACTATAGTTATACTATTGTTTAGCTAGCCTGTCTCTTGCATCATTTGGTGCACTTTTAGCATTTATTTAGCATACATAAAAACTATTTACTTTTCAATATATATATATATTTGTTGAATTCTGTAAATATGGACAACAACCTTATCTTTCTTGTCCACCTAATATATAACTCGTAGACTTGGCTTTTCTTGTGTCTCAGATAGGTACAAACACTTTCCACAGGTACTCAAAGACTAGGAAACCTTAACCCACTTCTGAAACATGTCATAAAATCCATATTCCACTTAGAAAATTGACCTATAGGGGCATGCATTCATAAATATTACTTTCCATCTCATGCCCCCCTAGGGTCACCTGAGATTCCCCCCTTGAGGTGATCACTTCACTTCTAAAGTGAAAAACATACCTATCTGAAGTGAGAGTTGGTAGGTATTCTCCTAGTTGTCGCCATATTGTTGTTTGGGTTTGGATTTTCCCAACCTACACTTTGTGCGATAACATTTTGGTGTCGTTTTTGGGGAGGATTTTGAATCCTCTTTCATGACTTAACGACACTTTGGAAAGATACCACCCCAAATCCTTAAAATTATCTTTCCTAGAGACTCCACTTGAAGGAATGTCCCCTTCCACCTTTGATGAGCTCTTCTTGAAGCTCATCTAGTGACTCCACATTCCCATAACCCACCTCCCCTTAAGATGTTTCTCCAGAGGAGATTCAAACCTACTAAGGTCTACCAAAGAGGGCCTCCTCTCAAGTCTCCCATTGTCAAAACCCTTTTCCATGGTACCCTTCTCCTTGCTCCAATGGATCACCCTTGGTAAAAGGAACTTTATAAACCCCTAAACATGGCCACCATCACTAGATACCCCAACACAATAGTAGAAGAGTCTCACAAATGGTTGCCAAAGTTTCCATGAAATAATGTGTTCACTAATGATGATCATCTCCATGCCATAGGCTGAGACATGGAAAATGCAAAAGTGGAACATCAGGATGTAGCAATGAAGATGCTAAAATATGTTTTAGAGGGAATCCTAAAAATCACATCACATCTTATGAATAATTCACTAAATTTTTCAAGAACAAATGGACAACGAATATGGACAACATAATGCATGTATCACAATTCAATCAGATATTTGACAATAGTTTTGACACGTTATACAATCAAATCTCGACAGGACTACACCCTACATATGCAGTTGTTCATCTTCTCTACATGAATGCATTTGATGGGAAATTTTGTTTCATTCTGAAAGACAAGAAGCCCACCACCTTGGCACAAGACACAGAGTAAAGTGGAGAGATTGTAGAGAACCTCCTTGACTTAAAGGTTGATCCTTTTCAGTATCCTCGTGCCAAAGAAGAGACAAAGAATAAGGCTTCTAGTAACAATTCTCTTGATCCAATTTCCCTCTTGACACAAAATATAGATTAGATTAGTACTCAGTTTTCCGAGGCATAGAATCAAATCATGGGACAAATAACCATTGTGGAAAGAAATCAATATCACTCCAAACCTTAGTTTGCTAGACAACAAAGATATTCCATTGATTGGAATCCAAGGCTTTAACAAGAGGAAAAGGCCCTGGACACATTGAACCTGGTTGGAATGGTCAACACACGATAGACACCATGGTGTTCTCCATGTTAAGAACCTCATTAAGAGGATGAATATCCCTGATAATATGGAGATTCTCTAGATAGTATGAACTTCATGGATATTATATATAACTTCCAAGAGGAGGAGGTCACACAAGAACAAATTGATGAGGACAAAAGACAGGGGGAAGGAGAGGGAAGGATTTGGGTGTTAAATTGGTTGAAAAACGATAAGAGAAATGAACTAAGGAAGAGGGAATTTTTGACATACACTAGAATAAATAAAGCTCCAGTTCCTCCATCACAACCTTCTGCTCCCCCTCAATCAAAAGAGACCTCTCCTCCTCCATCTATAGAGAAGGTGGTCCCACCATTCCCACCTCCAGTACATGAGATACTTCCAAAGCCAAATACAAAAGATGAGATTCAGTTGAACATAGATGTTGTAACCATGTTTGAATATAATGATACTTGTAACAAAAATGTAAAAAATTACTTGTATGAGGAGGGAAATAGTGAAGCTATTACAAGTACCAAGCGAGAAGGAGGATCCTCCAATCATTTTGAACACCAAGTATCTTCATCGGCTAATGGAAAAAAAAACCTCCTTTCTATGCTTCCTCGCGAATGAATGGACTTGACATAAACACATAAACAACTGTATGTTGGATTCCAAGGCCTCAAAAAATGTCATGTATTTCAAGGTGATGGAACAACTTGGCTTGAATATGACTCAACCATATGGAACTATGTGTGGGATTGATTCTAACAGGGTCAAGGTTTATGGAATATGTGAGAATGTTGAGGTCTTCCAGATTGATTTTCCACATATTAGCCTCCTTATGAACATAGTGGTGATTGATGTCCCAGATGCTTGGGGGATGCTCTTATAAAGGAGTTGGTATTCTTCCCTTGGAGGTTTACTTAGCATCGATCTTACCCATGCATACATTTCCATGGGGGATGGCACCTTCAATGTATTATATAGACGAGAGTGGGCTGGTAAGCATGTGATGGATCCCAATGGTCCTTTTTATAAAAGTGAGGGTGAGTTTGATGAGGTTCCATAAACCATTGAGTATGATCGACGAGACTTACCTTTCATGTAGGAGGACTTCATAGATATGCTCCTCTCAAGGAAAAATGAATACAATGAAAAGCTTGTGAAGTTCCAAGGGAAAGAGCAAGGGTCCATCCAGATATTGATGAAAGAAGATAATAAGGACAAAGAATGTGAAGGCACCATAAAAAATGCAGCCAGAGTAAGACCTCCTTCCTATAATTACATTGAAAATATATCTTACATCAACTATAGTGAAGGAAGTCTTGCATTCATGTGGGATAAGAATAAGGGAAAGCCTAAATATGACCAAAGGATAACAATTCTTGGCTTGTCCCTTACATCATCAAAAAGAAGTATAAGAAAGAGAAGTATTATTTGACATCTTTGGACGAGAGCAATATGCCTATACCAGTGGATGGGTCTCTTGTCGATCCCTATGTTCAGAGCACTTGACTTCTTCAGGGCTCAGGCCCTAGGTAAGTAGGTAGGTCATTTTTATTTCCTACATTTGCATCTTGATTGCGCATGGTAGTTTATCCGCATTTCATATTTCATTTTTCTCTACTTTCATATTGATTTCATGTTTAGCTTAGATTTGTAAAAAAAATATGCTAAAATATTCTTTTCTACATTAATTTTCATTTTTGGTTTTGATATATATGTATGAAGGGTAATAGAACCACCCTCGATTTTATGATTTTGTGTTTCAGTGTAGGCCTGGGTCCACTAGGATATTTTGCGGTTTTCATGCACTCTACGAAGAGAACATTTCCCCAAGTAGGAGCCAAATGTTATCCCACACTGATAGGGATAACTAAGGAGGTGATGTCTCAAGTCCCACAGGTTGAAAACATGGAGTACCAAGTGATATCTTGACCAACAGTGTCCACTTGTAAAGACAAAGGCCCACCTCACCACCACATCTCCAGGTTCATCACGACGGTATCCACCACATTCTCTAGCTTTCGTAAGACATTGGGTCTTGCTCCATCAGGTACAAGTCAGGTATTATGGTGATTGTCATTTCAATATTTGATGCATTTGAGTTTGTTACATTTATTACTTCTTTTGATTACGTAACATTTTCTTGGACATTATGCTCATTTTTCGTGTTTCACTTTGGTGGTTGACATTGCACCCTAGTAAGTGGGTCACCCTTCGGGTTAGGTTTTCTACTAGGAGGTCCTCTTGAAAAGTCATCGTGCCATTCCAAACCATACTTGTCACTTTCCACACTTCATCCCCTCATATCCTAACCTTTTTTGTATTTTCGAGTGTATTGACCCAAGAAGGGTTTGTCCCTCATTTCATGGGAAGAAGGGGTTGAAATCCCAGAGGCTTGTAGTTGGAAAATGATAAAATCTAATCATTAACATTCTATATTATCTGTAAGGGATCCCGAGGACATTGAAATGTCTCTCATTATAAACTTATGGGACCCAAGAAAAATAACTAATACAAATTCCAACCAAGGAGGAGCATCTATGGGCATTATTTTTAATGCTTAGGTAGAAGCCCCACACATGTTTTAAACTTGGGGAAGAGTGACGTGAATAGGGTAGAGTCAAGGTGGGAACTATTTTTCAAGTTTAGGTAGAAAACCACCTTGTCTTCAACCTAGAAACATCTTAAAAGAGTAAAAGGAAATAAATGGGCTTGGAAAAAGGTTCCATTGAAAACAAAGGTCCAACACACCCTCTACAAAGGCACTCATAAATGAGACATTAAAACCCATTGTATGTCATGAAACCCATGCCCAAAGGTCTTTCCCTCATCAATGTCACCTCATCCACATGAATGAGAAAGAGGTTTGCTCATGAAAGACTCCTAAACTTTAGGCATGAATCATCTAATATGTCTCTTTGTCAACCCTCCCATACCTAAAATGGGTAAATTGTATAGGGTATTTGAGAACTTGTTTATTTTGATGAGGTAGTTTGAATGTATATGCTTAGATGGATTTTTTTATTGATTTGATTTACTCATCATGATGCTTTTGACTTGAGACCCTTGGAAGGCATATTCATTGTTTTTGGAGGATTTAGTTGGTGGAAATTTTTGGAAGAACAAGCCTAGCTTGGGATTCCTTCGGGCTTGAATCCCAAAGGTTGGATACCATGTTCCACATAGTAGACAAATATGCTAGACTTTGGAGGCTTGAGATATTCCTTACAGAACCTCGCCCATTCCCCTACTAGCCCAACGTTTTTCCTTTGGAGGCCAAAACGTCACATTTGACGGCTTGGAGTCATGAATGGGTTAGGGTTTTATAGTGATGAGGAAACATGGCACAATTTTGAGGAAGAAACACCTTAACTTGGTGGATAATTCCCTAGCACCTTGGAAGAAGTACCTTGGAGGCCCAATGCTTCAACCCCAATCTCAATAAATTTCCAAAGATGCCAAAACATTTTCCTAAAGGGGTGTTGTCATGCTTTTTCTTTGGTTTCTATTGTGCAAAATAAAATTTTAAATTGTAAAGGGGAAAATTAAGGGTTTTTGTACCCTTACTTTGTGGTTTACCCTAAGTTCTGTGGAAAAAATATGTTTTAGAGGATTTGTATAAATAGAGATAATATCTATTTCATTTTCTTCATAGCTATCCCATTGTGATAAAGCATATTGGCTGAAATTTGTGCCCTCTTGGGAATTTTTGGTATATATCTTGTGCATATGCTTATTGGTGATATTTCTTGGTGAATTATGGAGGTAAAGTTCTATGCCCCTCTTGAAGGCTTATTTTCTTGATCTTGGATGGTAATTTTCTTGGTGAAATAGGGTTTGATCTCTCTCTCTCTCTCTCTCTCTCTCTCTCTCTCTCTCTTGGAATTGGTAAGGAAAATATGCATTTGTTAGTTCTTTCTTTCTTATTATTGGTATTTGTTGGTTCAAACCCTAGGATAGGTATGTTTTATACACCCTCCATTAACCTTCATCTTATTTGATAAAGCTTATAAGTCATTTTTGGCAAGGTTTGTTAGGAGAATTACGAGTGTGTACACCCTCCTAGGTTTACCCTAGTTTGATTAGCATGCCCTAGGGAGTAAGAGAAATTACACCGCTATGGATTTTGTTGGTTTAACTCAAAATTATATGAATCCATTCACCCATATTTTAAAGGAACTAATATTAAGTTTTCATTGGAGAAATAATGTTTTTTCCTTGGAACGTGATGTAGTGGGATATTGATCTTGCTCAAATTGGAAACTTTTATGCATATTAAGAGCTTGTCAATGCCACTAGGGAATCTTGATTGGCTTGTTATTATTGTAGATATAACTCTTTAAAATATACATACAATAGAGCTGCATGAAATATTTCTTTTTCTCACTTATAACTCACATTTCAACCGTAAAAAAATGCTAATAATTTGTCAGCATAATCTACTATTCCTAGCACATCTTTTGGGTAGTTTTCTGGCAAGTTTTGGTGGTTGTTTTTCTGTTGTAACAAATAATTTTCTAGAGCCATAAGGATGAATAATACCTATGTAGTAATTTTTTCTTACATCCTTGTCTTACTACTAAATTCTTGTGATTTTATACTAGAGTTATATTAGTGTTTAGCTAACCTATGTCTTGCATCATTTGGTGAAATTTTAGCATTTTTTGTTCGATCTAA
>ML781943.1:377465-392484 GCA_009831015.1 Picea engelmannii
TAGTTGTGTTTTTATTTAAAAAAAAAAAAAAAAAATTCACAATATTGCGATTGACTGAATTATGCAAGGCCTTTGTTTCACTACCCATGCAAACCTGCAAAACAATTAAAACATGCAGATCAGTCTGTCTAGTTATATTCACAATGTCAAAAAGATCTGAAATTAGTGAAAGTGTATTGAAATTGCTTTTGCAATGCATATTCCAGAATACAGGGTGTGAGGCGGTGATCGGTAAAGAGGCAAAACCTAAAATTCTATGTTCATCGACTGAATCTACTTTGTTAAGAGTTTGGTGTATCATTGGGTGGAAGCTATATCATTTGCACCTCACCTCTTATTCCAGAGGTTATGTTAGTTCCTGTGTCCACAGTCTGTCCAAGAGGATAAGAAAAACACACAATTGTATAGTGGCAATGAAGGCACTGATGCTCATTCACAGGTTATTTCAGGATCGTGATCCAAGTTTTTAGCAAGAAGTTCTTCAGGGAATGAGGCGTGGTGCACACCTGCTCAATTTATATGATTTTAGGGATGATTCACACTAAAATTCTTGGGACTATTCCACACTTGTACGCACATATGCCCTGTATCTCGATGAGCACCTTGATTGGTCTATTTTGAGGAAATGTCAATTTGGTGACATATCTAATAAGGGTCAGAGGTCCAGGGCACATAGAGATCTCGAATCTAGTTCCCCCAGTGGCTATGAATATATCGGTGGGCATTATGGTGGTAGCAATGGCTACAGAAATAGCTCCAACAATTGTGAATTTGAGTTCAAATGGAAGCAGAGCCACTAGATTCTCAGTGGGTCCTCGGTAGACAATCTATAATCCACCCTCATCGGCAAGGTTCAGGGTTTGGAACCATCACTGTTGTGGCTAAAAAATTATACAAAATGAAGATCCACAAGTGTTTAGATTCTTTATTGGGCCACCTCACCTCCAAGACGTGTTGTTGTCCATCAGTTGTACTTACCTTTGGGACTAGTGAATTGTTTCACACTAGTTGTATCTCTCCCTCTTCTCCACCTGGAAACACTGGCAGAAAACCAAGGGCACCTTTATACAAATCTACATTATTATAACAACCTTTGTCATAATATTTAGTTAAAGTTCAGAGGAATAAAGAAGAAAACAATAGAGATGTATTCAATGAAAAACTGTAGAGGGAACAACGACACTACTGGTTATTCAACATTGCAATGGAAAGTTCTAGTATATCTCTTCAGTGTAGTGGGAGCCATGCTTCTTATAATATTTTTTTTCTTCGTTGATATTAGAGTGCTCTTTCTGGAACTTATCCCATCGGAATAAAATAATCTTAGAGATTATATTGACCATTCAGTTCACCCCTGCAATGTTTAGATTGTTTATTAAGAGCCGTGTTGTTAGAACCTGAGAATGAAATCAAAATTTCCCACCATGGAGCGCAGGCCCTTTCTTTACCCACTTGAATCAGGCAACGAGTGCTTCTGGTTCTCGATATAAATGTCATAGCTTAATATTTTCATTGTTTTATTTCAATCCATCTCATCCTGCAATCAAAACACACCAACGAGAAGATGATCTGTCTGCGATGAGAAAAATGAGTCTGGTTCTTGTTTGGTAAGTTGTTTCAGATCTGATCCAATATGTGATGGCGTTGCATATTGGTGTGGGTGTGCGTATGCTCAGTGCACAGGCGTGGATGTGGTCAAGATCGGTTTCAGGAAGTTGAGATCTCCTCCCGAGAAAGTGACCACTGCATTCAATTCAATGAGGATGGAAGCATCTGGAAGAGGCTCAAATGGAAGGACTGAAGATCAACCAGGTAGCAACCTTATCTTTGCAGATCTCCCAGAGATAAGGGTTTGCTCTTGAGATTTCCAAAATATGCATAAGGATGTGTTTCAGATTTTATCACTTGGATGCCTTCTAGCTTTCCTGTAACTGTTTTTTTTTCTTCGCTTTAATAGCAAAACAATTAAAAAGATTAAAAAAAAAACATTAACATAATAAAACTTATATATATATATATAAACTAACCAAAATAAAATTAAAGAAATTATATTTTATTTGTTTTGTTTTGTTATAAAAAAATTATAATAATAATATATATTTTTTTATTTGCTTTGTTTTATTATAATAATAAAAATATTTTTTTTAATTGTTTTGTTCTATTATAAAAAAATATAATAATAAAAAGAAGAAAAAAAATTGTAAAATTAAAAAGAAATTGCAAATGGATATTTCCTAAATCCTGAAAACAATATTAAAATAATTGAGCTAACTTGGTGTCTTGAGTAACTTCAAACAACAATCGACGACGAAACTTGCGCACAAATGGGGCAAGAGGATTAGTACTAAGATTTTATAGGTTCGAAGAGAGTCCAGTCTCATGGCTGAAGTGATTTTTGAGAATCACAAAATTTTTCAGAAAAAACATGCTTTATTAAAAGCTTGAAGGAGCTAAATGTTTCACCGCATATGTCATGACGTTTGTCGCTACTCCGCCATATTTCAGAAAACCAATTACACCATGACATGATCATTTACCTTTCTCCCTCCAAGCTTACTCTTCATCCATGTTTTGAAGTCCACCTTTCATTGCCTTATCCATCATGACTTCACATACGCCTATCTTTCTGAGTCTCATACATCTCTTTCTTATTTTGCCATTCATTTTTCCTTGCAAATAAAACCATTCAGTTCCCTTTTGATGACTACATTACCCTGCTTTATTTTTCATACACACTGTTTCTACCGAGATCTTTTCATCTATAGTCCTACCAATCATTTTGTACAACTCACATTGACTGATGTGGGATTCCTTAAGGCCCACCTTTCAATAAGTCTTGCCCCATCGACCTCAACAACTTATATGGGATAGAGACTAGAGTCCTTTTGAATACCTTGAGGCTTACATGCCTTAATGGAAAGTTCTCTCAATGAAAATCATGGGAATACATCAATGTCCCTTGATTGTTAGATATTGCACTTCGCACTTCGCAAGATGTACTTAGGTACCTTGGCACTCATTAACATCAATAATGAGTTTTCCTCGCATTGGTTAATGACATTCATCAATGGTCGGTAATCCAATGACTTCTTTTCATGCTCAACATCAACACATTCATTTGCAAGACTAGAATTGTACCAGCACGTTTAACAACAGGTGAAGACTATACACTTTTCCATGACTCCATCATCAGTTGCAACAGTATTTTTCCATCCATATGAGAGTACCACAGTTCCACTTTCATACTTCATCTTTTGATTCATACAACCAATCAACAATTCATATTCCTTCACTTCACATCCCATGATCTAGTCACAGCGACAACGATAGTCACATTTTTCCTAATCTAGCAGCAGCTATGTTATAGAAAGATTTGCCTCACCATTTCTATCTTGCACAGAGGGCCTTTTTCCATTTCCCTATACAGACTTGTCATCCCTTTCTTGATGAATCTAGAGCTAAAAATACATATTTTTCCACATATACGTACCCTATCTACTATACAACATGCGTATACACAGACTGCTCCACTACAGCCCACGTACAACGAGATTTGTGCCAGAAAATACAAAAATGAAGTTAGGTTTCCATGTCACGACAGAAGATCTATGATCCTTGACCTTCCATATACTGGAAAAGTTCTGACTCGGCCCTTCAGTTTCATTTTCAAGGCTATAAGAGCACAATTCCGAGCTATGGAAAAGGGGAGAAATCATTCAACTTTGAGAGAAAAGTTACTCTGGAGAAATTAATTCATATTGAGTCTGCATCCCTTTGTCCCTCAAGTCTGAACACAGTGTTCGGCCCCCAAGCTCTTTCCCTATTGTTGAGAGAACCTCATTGTCTCTTTTTTATGAGCTTGCCTTTGCTGGAGGATTGAAGTGGTGGAGACCCAGTTGGAAGGAACTTGGCTTCTTGGTTTCAAACCATGCCAAAATGAAAGTCTATAATGTTATCACTTCTACTGATCATTTATTAATAGAAATACTCCTTTCTCGTCCTATTGGTATCGTGCAAATATATGATTATTATCCATGGGTATGTTTGTAATGTTTATTAATGGATTATCCTATCTAATGTGATAACCCCTCTATATTATCACTATATACTTTCTCTTCTTGTTTGTGGAGAACTTGCTGCAAGTATAAAGCTTTGGGTCAAAGTGCTCAACAATGGAACATCATTAAACATTGGAACAAGGTAGGTTTCTTTCTTATCTTTCTTGCACATTGGTTTATATAGCATATGTTGGAATTGAGTAGATTTTTGTAGTCATACCTGTCTATTGTGGTTTACCCTGGCCATAGAGAGTTTTTCCCTCGTAACAAAATTGGTGACTCCACTGGGGAGAGATATTCTTTCTAAGGGTTGAAGTACTTTTTCTCCTTGCATTGCTCTTTTTCCTTTGTGTTTCTTGTCGTATGACTGCTTGACAGATTCTTTTCACTATGGGTCTGACTTTTTAGCCTTTTGCCCTTGCTTGGCCTTATTTTCAAGCCAATATGTGCCTTTTGACTTGACAGTAGCGTATACACGCATGATGTCTCACTGTTATCTATGTATATACACATTGTTTTCCTGAACAGTTGTGTATACAACTTTTCCTTCCCTATTTTCTTGGTTTTGTGATTGTTGGGTGGGATTTGATAGTTTCTTAGCCTTCCTAGGTCTCTGTAGTGCCTATTAAGATTCTCTAAGTTGATAGGAAACCTATTTGGAGTTGAATTTTTGGGTGGAGTCTTTCTCATTGTTTTTCATTTTTTATTTGTCCTTGAACTTTGGGTTGTTTGCTTGGCTGCTTCGTATTTTGCTTGAGTTATTCTATTTATACACAGTAGAATTTATATATCACGTTGCTTATCAGTCCATGCATTTTCTTTTTAGTATATTGAAAATACAAAAAATAGACATTTTACACTGCTTTGCATTTTTTCTTCTGAATCTTTATCATTAGCTTAGTGAATTTAGTGAAAGATTGCATTTTACTTCTGAATTGCATAGTTGAAATTGAAAATTGCACCGATTTTTATACGCATAACATTCATTGAAATGTTAAAATTAGACTTTGCATTATATTTATATTTATTTTCTTGCAGAGTCATAAGATCATGAGTTTCACTTCCATACCCTTTTGAGTAATCATGGCCAATAAAATTTATGCTTTAAACTAAAATTGATCAGTCACGATTCTATTTTTAGGGTGCACAAACTAGTCTAGGATTTAGTGCCTTGGAATAGGATTTTGTGAGTAAAATTCTCCAAGGAAATTAAGTCAACATATGTGTCTGAGACAGGGAGTTGAGAAGTCCATTGTATAATTGGTAAGATCAGGAGAATCTTCTCACACCGGAGTTAATCACGAGGTCATGCGAAGTTAGTTGAAGGGATAACCCCCAGATACTTGCCTAGCATCATAGATATTTCTTTGGATTTATTCATATTTGCGAATCTTGCTAGTACCCATACCTCTGTGAGAGGCAGTGCTTTCAAGGTTTCGGGATTTGATACCATTCCCATATGGTAATCCATACTTATGACTGCTCGCTTGTGCATCGGTTATATAGTGGTTTATTAGTTGCTCGACTTAGGTATATCATAGGTTACTTGCAGGGGTTATTCTGCTTGTACCCTGGGTTAGATAGGGGTCAGACAACACACAACCTTTATGGAATATTACCTCTCTGGGGGGATCTGACTGACTGGTTGTTAAGGCCACAAGGGAGTCTCAGGTTACCTAATTATTTTACCTCCAAACTTTAGCGAGGAGTCTCAGGTCCCTCTTGGATGAGACATACCTTCTTTAGCGAGGGATGCCACTCAACCACTTTAGCCCGTTTACATGCATATTGGTCATTTGACTTTTGGTATGCTCTTTGAATATTAGTTGGCCTTAGGAGTCTCTTTTAGGTTTCATCATCATGGATAGTAGAGTTTCTTTTGATCCCTCATTTACTGCTACCCATCCCATGATTCCTACTCATTTCATGGGGACGGATCCTTCCTCTTTTCACAATGGTATGCAAAACTATAAGACTCAGTCCCCGCCTTGGGTCTCTAGTCATTTTTCTGTTGATATGCCTTCACCCATGCAATCCTCTCCCTGGCCCACGTATATGAATCCTAGCATTGGATCTAGGGGCACCATGGCTCTGATGCCTACTTCCTCATTTGATATGAGTCGTGTCCCCATGGGAGGTTGGAACCTTCCCCCTTATGGATCCAATGATAGCTATGCTCTTCCAGGAGCCAGTGCTTAGATGGGTGCTTATCCCACTTATTATGCCCCATCCATGTATCTTTCGTCTACCACGTTGGTTCCTTTGAACACTTTTTCTGTGACAGGTCCTCAAGTACCGCCAGGTATTTCATATGGGGAGAATCAATTTTACGGTTCGAGCTACCCTATTTATGGGACCCCTTCATAAGGGGGCAACATATATCATCACTTGAATAATTACTATCCTACTTTTGTCTCTTCGCAGACCTCGGTGATGATGCTCATCCAAACCTCTTCAGACCATTTTGGCGTAAGCCACCACCTTTCTGAGAAGGGACAAGAGATACACTAGGATCCTTCCTGGCTTGCAATGTTTCAAAACCAATATTTCCAGGGACCTTGGCATCAAATGCCACAATATTTCGCTAGCCCAGTCACTGTCAGTCATACTGGTGCTCCATCACCAACCTCTGCCAGTCACGTCGGAGATGGGTCAACATTTTCTACAAATTATGTCGACAACTTGCACCCAACCTCTGCCAATTATGTTGGGGGAACCATCCTATTCACCCTGAATCATAGTCGTGTCACATCTCCAACCTCTATTCATCATATAGGAGAATACTCTCTTACCTCTGCTAGTCATGATGAGAGCATGTCGCCAACCATTGTAAACAACGTTGGGGGCATCGAGAAGCCTAGACGTCTCAGACGTAAGCCTAAATTCCTTTGCAGGAATTGTGAAGGAAGTCACCTTACTCGTTTATGTCCAACTACTACCAAGATACCGAGATATTGGAGCTCTCCCAAGAGTCCTTCTGATTCTGAGACATCTGTCATTTCCCCACACTCTATTCCTCCTTCGAGCGACATGGTGCTACCTTCTCCTGACCTCACCCCCATTATCAAGGATGTTGTGCATCCTATACCTATCACCATACATCCTCTTCAGCCAAGATATGAAGAGGTGGTCATACTAGTGAAATATCTAGTCAATCCCACTCTTTGTATAGAGAATGATACATCCTTCAGTCATATCATCAACATGGCAGATCTTTCTCCTTCTGAACGAGAGAGATTTATTCTTCCCTCGAATGCTCTCTCTCCAAGTCCTGACGAGGTTCCCTTCAATTGGGATGACTTGATGGGGCATCCCATACCCCCACCTATGTCTTTTCCAGTAAGAGACATTATTCGAACCATCACAAAGACTATATACTCCGTTATCACTTTATCCTCCTCAACTTGGAGAGCTTTGGGTTTTCCCAAGCTTTTGTCATCTATCCTTAAGATACTAACCTTCCATAGAAGACCGGTATGGGAGCCTTAGCCTCCCCCTTTATATGTTGATTAGAAAAACATCAAAGAGTCTTAGATAAGCTCTTTTCTAACTCGTCTAAAAACCGAAAATATTGCAGAGTGATTTGCCCCTTTCACACTCGTTAAATTGGATTTGAAAGGTTGTGAATCTTAGTTAAGCTATTTTCCAAATCCTTACCAAAAATAGAAAAGATCGCCGAGTGAACTTGTCTTTTTCACACTCATAAATTGGATTTGAAAATACGTCTATTTGGCACAGGTTTATCCCTTTTTCACACCAAGTAGACTAAAATACATAAAAAAAGAATTTTTTGGCATTAAGTTGTGATTGCATCTCGTGCCCTTGCTTGCAGTATTGAGCCTTTAGTTAGTTCTCTCTTTGCGTTATAAATGGTTGCCTAAGCAGTTTTTGCATCCTCAACCAATCAGAGCCTTGTTTATATCCTTCGCAATTTGACACCGTATACCCTGGAGGGAACATCACCCCAAGTGTCCATCTCCTGCATACATTTCCTTGAATTAAGCATAGGTACGTTCCATTGTTGGAACTAGTTTTGCTTACTTACGACACTCGTTTCGTCCTTTGTATCATAGAATTCATTTGTTATGAAAAAACAAAAAAAGGCGGGCAGGAAGGGAGTACTATATTATATTTGGCAGCAGTCGTGTCACCATTGAATAGAGCACAAAGTTATTGAGTCCTTGTGTCATCATAATTTTGTGTTTAGCATGGCCTTAGGAAGCTGATCTAGTTATAGAGTTTTCTATACCGAGTGGTTACTCTTCCAGTCCCTATAGATAACATTATTGATGCCTCCTACATCTAATAGTTACATCATTGAGTCTATGCTGCCGGAGTCTACCATATGTCTCATGCTCTTGTTCAAGGGAAGTCTATCAACCTATGTCGGCCATTCCTCAGAACTCTTGACTTTGGATGTCGGCCATACCCTCAATTTGTCTCAGAATCACATGATACTATGATCTTATCATGCACCCTAGCCCTACTTTCATCATTGGTAGGTCACCTTGAACCCAACAGTCGACATTTCATCATTGATCATTGACTGAGTGGTTTCCCTTGTGTTTGATAGCAATACATCTATTCAGACTTTGGGATTCATGCAGTGTCTTGGATGCCATTAGCCTTATTGGTGGTTTCCTTGCCTTTGTCAGAGGTTTTCATCATTGGCTACTATTCATAGGGTCTTTTTCGTGTACCGCTTGCATTTGGTACACGTGAAAGACACACAGGGTCATTGGTTCGTGAACATGTTCTTCATCCTATCTCCACCAATTTATGAAGCTCTTTCGTTGTTCCTTGTGCTGACTGATGAGAGATGCCTTAATGCTCTCCTTTCAATGAGTCTCTTTCCATCGAATTTAGCTCATTTATTCTGGATATGGGACCTAGACTTTTATGAGTACCTTGAGGCTTGCAGTCATTAGTGGCAGGCTCTCTTTCCATTGACAAATGGGTATACATCAATGTCTCCTGATCAATGGATTCTTCAGGTGTTCGAATCTGACTCCTTTATTCACACTTGTAGGAATGTGCTTGGTGCCTTGATACCTACTTTCATTATTGATAGGTTCTCTCACGTTTGTTAACGGTATACTTCAATGACTGGTAATCAAATGATGTCTCATTGTGTTCGACCTCAACTCCTTTATTCACATGATGTAGACTTGCACCTTTGGCGAATGTGTAGAAGACTTGAAGACATCACTATGTGTCCGTAGCTTCCCTGAGTTGTTGCTTCCTTGTCATTGGACCAACACCTATTTGACTTCAATAATCATGGGACATCATATTATACTCCATTGTATACAAATATCTTTAGATTAGTTTTGAGACTGGTTCTACTGGGCCTTGTTCGTGATTATGATAGCTTTTGGCATATAACCGCATTTGTATTTTCCTATTCATGGCCACAAACACTTATTTGGTATATTTTCCACATGGATATGCATTGTATTCTATTAGAATCCATGTATCTAAAGTCAATACAGAATGTAATGAGCAACTAGTCTTTCTAGTTGGGTTTACACCACTCCACTTCTGGTTTATTTATAATGTATTTCGGCCATCGCAGATACTTCTCTGATCTCACAGTAGGGGGCATCTGTTATAGAAAAAGTTTCCTCACCATTGCTATCTTGAACATAGGGCCTTTTCCCATTTCCCTATGTAGACTTGTCATCCCTTTTTTGATGAATCCAGAGCTAAAAATACATATTTTTCCACATGTACACGCCCTATCTACTATACAACATGTGTATACACAGGCTGCTCCACTACAGCCTGCCTACATTGGGATTTGTGCCAAAAAATACAAAAATGAAGTCGGGTTTCCATGTCATGACACGAGATCTCTGATCCTTAACCTTACTTATACTGGAAATGTTTCGACTCGGCCCTTCAATTGCATTTTGAAGGCTATAAGAGCACAATTCCGAGCTATGGAAAAGGGGAGAAAACATTCAACTTTGAGATCAAAGTTACTCTAGAGAAATTACTTCATATTGAATCTACATCCCTTTGTCCCTCAAGTCTGAACACAGTGTTCAACCCCCAAGCTCTTTCCCTATTGTTGAGAGAACCTCATTGTCTCTTTTCTATGAGCTTGCCTTTGGTGGAGGATTGAAGTGGTGGAAACCTAGTTGGAAGGAACTTGGTTTCTTCGTTCCGAGCCATGCCGACACGAAAGTCTGTAATGTTATCACTTCTGTTGATCATTTATTGATAGAAATACTCCTTTCCCGTCCTATTGGTATCGTGCAATTAAATGATTATTATCCATGGGCATGTTTGTAATGTTTATTAATGGATTATCCTATCTCATGTGCTAACCCCTTTATATTATCACTATATACTTGCTCTGCTTGTTTGTTGAAAACTTGTTGCAGGTATAAAGCTTTGGGTCGAACTGTTCAATAGTGGAACATCATCAAACGTTGGAATGAGGTAGGTTTGTTTCTTATCTCGCTTGCACATTGGTTTATATAGCATATGTTGGAATTGAGTAGATTTCTGCAGTCATACCTGTCTATTGTGGTTTACTTTGGCCATAGAGAGTTTTTCCCTCGTAACAAGCTACATCCCTCTTGTATGGTTCATCTACTTTTTGGGTAAGTGGAGGTATGTTGTTTTCTACTCTTTAATCATGCAATTCCTTACATTCTAGAGTGAATGAATTTGGAAAATTCCTTCACCATGTTCCACTTCCTTTCTCCTTTTCATACACATAACACATCTTTGGTTGGGGGGGCGGGGTGGACATTCGTTATATTCATGGTTGTCACACAAGAACCAACCATTAGAAACCACAATTGTTACTTGTGTATTTCACATCATGGAATTATTTCATTTAGAAGCCAAAATTCCTAAATAATAACCATGCAAGGTTGTATGAGAACATGCCACAAGATTATTTGGGGGGAAATTTTCATCCTCTTTATTGTTAAAAAAATATAATCATGCATAACCAAAATTGAGAAGAAAAGTTTTTATGCAAGGTTACATGAGGACATGCAACACGTTCAGTTGGGGGGTATGTTAAGTCTCAGAATGGTCATATTTTCATCCTATTTTCCTTTCACCATTCTTCACATTTATCGATATTCTACCACTCCATAAACCATTCATTAATACCATTTTCATAATTAAATATGGGTTTAGCCTTATTATTTTCCAAATCATTTATTTTAGTATTAAAAGAGAATTTGTGATTAAACATTAGAAAATTGACATATTTTCATCTATATCTCAAAGTTGGATTAGTTTTGTAATGTGTAGGAATATTTGAAGACTCCAATAAAAGGATTATTCAAGCTTCTCGAATCTTTTCTCCAACCTTTGAAGATTTGAGGATAATTATTCAAGCTTATTCAAAGGACAAAGATCATGGAGATATGGATAGAATTTCTTATCAAAGATATTAAGGATTTGTGATAGGATTTGTGAGGATTTGTAGAGATAAATATTATGTAATTATTAGCAAATTGGTTGTACCTACCTGAGAGGAAAGTGGATCTACATTTATTAGTTGTTTATCCTCTTTTCAAAGAAATTCATGTATAAAGGGGTGCTCTCTCTCCATTTGAGATTAGTAGGGATTAGTAGGAGTATGAGTAAGAATTATTGAAGGAGTAGGAGTTAGTAAAAGAATGGAGTTAATAAGTGTGTGAATGATTGAGTGAGTTAGTCATTTTATAGAGTTTTGGATTGGAATGCTATGTAATAGAGTTTATGATTTAATACTAACATCTTGATTTCTCCATATTGAGTAGAGGATTCTTTATTATGAGTTAGTGGTGTTGATTTCATGTGAGCTCACTAGTTGCTTGTTATGTATTATTTGTCTTTTATGCAATTTCTTGCTTTCCTAATTAGATTCAATTTCAGTTGTGTTTTTCCTTTTCAATCACTAGATTAAGCTAGTTTCACTTTAATCTTGCATTTCCTGCACCTCCACCTCAAAGTTTACGAGCCCCGGGTTGACAATTAAATAGTTGGGTATTTAATCAATTAACAATATTTAACACCAACAAGGATCCAACTCATTCTCTAGTGAGAGAGAACCAATGATTTGGGCCCGGATCAAAGCTGAGAAGAGATTGTGGACGCGAAAAGTGTTGAACCCTAGCCGTCACCATCGCCTCCTTGATCTAGAGTACGAAATCCATTCAACTATCAGAGACCTCAGGGATCTTTGACTCTTGGGGGATTCTCAACCTTCGCTCTGTTATAAAAATCGAGTTAAGAGTGATGTAATATCAAGGTTTCATTCTGAATATCGTGTCGAGACTAGATCCAATATTGAGGTAGGCTTCCCCTTTTTGTAAAGACCATTGTCGTATCTTCTCTCTTCTTGCATGCTCAATATTCAGAGTTCATTTTTTAGCTCAAAACACAAATCCACCGGGCTACAGGTACTCCGCCTGGATTTCAAGTACTAATATTTGAAGGAGGGCAGCTTGTGGATGGCTCTCTGCTACAGGACTATGGGAATCTAAAAAATGCAACCATTTCTCTCACTTATCATCTCTGTGGAGGAGCGCCTTCCTTCACTCATCCAAGCTCTTACAAGCATGCTGTGAAAACAGGGATTTCCTCTCCTTTGGGATCCAAGGCTGAAACTTTAGGAGAAAAGGAGCGTTTTGTCTCTACCTTCATTGTGGAGCAGTTTGTAGAAAATCCAACAACAGAAGTCGAAGATCCCCACGTCTATGGCTCTGCCTTTGTCTACTCGGAAAAAGCCCTCATTTGTCGCTTCAACGGACTATGGCCCTCAGCCTTTGTGCTAAGAGAATGGGTTAACAAGAGTTAGTATCCAGGTCATGAGTTGTTCCTTTTCTCCAAAGGGTTCTTCATCGTCAAATTTTGCATAGAAGTCGAATGATAGTGTGTGCTAGAGCAAGGTCCTTGGTTCTGGGGCAGATCTGGTCTTTCCATGCAGATATGGTTCCCCGACTTCAATCCACTAACCATGACAGCCATGACTACACCGTTCTGGGTAAGACTACCCAATCTACCCCCACATTTTTATACTCCATCTTTTTTACCTACCCTGGACAATGCGTTGGGTATATTTATCAAGACAGACATAGACTGGATATCGAAAGGCATTGAAATTGACCTTAGTCAAGGGCTTCCAGATAGGATTCTTATATATTGGACTGAGGGAGATACTTACACGCAGATGGTCGATTATGAGAACACTACCTTCAGATGCCGCTCATGTCAACAAACAGGGCACCTCCAGGCAACTTATCCTCTATCCCCAACCCCTTCCTCAACCTCTGGAGCATGGAAAAGAGATAATGGTTGGAAAGACCCAAAATTTCACAAAAGTCTCTCGAGCCCTTCTTCTGACAACAAGCAACATCGAAAAGAAGCACCAACTCCTCCACCTTCTACAACGCCTTTGCAACCTCCAACATTTGCACAGAAGCCAACTGCAAACCCAAAACACCAGCCTTCGACTTCGGCACAAAATCCTAAAGCTTCAGAAGTCTTGATTCTGATTCCTGCAGTTAAGCCTTTCCACCCACCTCTTGAAAAGGGGGAAATGAATGACATAATCATGACCACAACCCCTCTCCCAGGGACTCAAAAGCGTCCTCATGAATTAGACAATTCAGACAGTGACAAAGAAGCACCGTTTGCTTCAACAACTTAAGATTATGGCATTTCCTCAAACCATCTCGTTTTGGTGGTGAAAGTTGTTGAGCCTATCAACTCCTATGGTTGGATTGATGTTCGTAATAAAAAAGGCAGAAAGGATCCTCACCGACCAACAAAATGACCTGACGCTTTCTCCTTATCTTGTAATGTTTCATCTCGATTTTCCCACACACTCCTTGTGGCTCTCTTTTAGCATAGGTTAATCTCAAGTGATCCCATGTTCTCTTTCTGGAGGGTATTTTCCCATCAACAAATCGATGTATCACTTTGTACTTTTTTCTTGGATTGAATAGAAGGATTCTCATCTATTTTTACTTAAAAAAAAAACAATTAAGTGTAAATTAACAATTTAATATTTTTATTTGAAAAAGTACAAATAATATTTTTTTAAAACTAATTTTATTTATTTATTTTAATAATATAATATAATCGGATGTTATTTTTTCTTCTATTTTTTTAATTCTTTTTATTATAGACATTTTAATAAATTTAATTTTTTTAATGTAGAAATTTTAATAATTTGTATTTTTTAAAGTTCATAAACCATAGCTATACTAAACTCAAAATTAAAATAAATAGTGGATCATAATATATCAAATTATATCTATTGATTTAACTCTTGATGAAAAAATTATATAGAAAATTATATTAATATGATGAAGATTAAACTCCATTGACATAAAAAATTGGTCTATTCAAACATAAGAAAACCAAGAGATTGTTAATAAAAACTATGTTCAATTTAATACCTAATATACAATTTTTATTCAGAAAAATTACTTAGATTTATTTACCATTTTATTTTCATGCTAAAAATTTTTGGAAGGAGGTTTCCCAAATAACTACACTTTTGATGACTTAGAAGGTTAGGAAGGTTAGTGTTAACAAAAATATTTTGAAATTGAAATCTAATTTGGGTATATGTAGGACTCCATGAAAAATAGATCTTCATATTCCACCCTCTCCATGTCACAAGGAGACATATTATTTCATACCACGGTGTTTTGGGTATTGTCAAACAATAGCTATTCAAGATATTTGATCTTGATTAGGGTGAACCACCTCCTTATAATATCTTTATTTTATTGTATTCTCTAATTCTTTATGGCATGGTGTATTTTCCTTAACTTCAACTTGAACATACTATTATGCTTAATAATGTTCTTTTAATTCCCTAATAATTTATCCAATACATAGCATCATTATGTTATCCCTTGAGTGGTAAATAATAAACTATAATTTATTAAATAATATATATTCATTTAAACTTTGATTATATATATATATATATA
>ML781943.1:402666-464673 GCA_009831015.1 Picea engelmannii
ATTTTGTATACCAGAGTATCTAACACTTACATATTTGTTATGTGTATATGTGGGACCAATGTGTACAACAAATTTCTTGAGGACTAGGCGACGTCCTCGACTAGAGGCAGGACTAGCTGGAGCCGCCAGACCACCAGCAGCAGCAGCAGGAGGGCCTCCAGCCGGAGAGGCTGAGAGAGTATTGAGATGGGTAGAGTAGAACCTTACCGTGATCACTTGTACAGTCCCTATGGAGGATATCAAGGATCTCCCATCGTCGATGCAACCTCATGTAGTTGGGGTGCCACAGACCTAGGTCTAGCTCTTTTGGCACTTGCCAAACGTTGTTGTTCACTATAGTAGGGCCAACAGGCCCCGCCCTTAGCTAGGATATACTACTGATGTGCTAAGAGAAAGTTTTGTATATTTTTGAGGGCATAAGCCCCATGACTCTTACTAGACATATTTTTGAGGTGCTTGTGCCCACCCATGTACTCTGATATTTTGATATATATATGCATATTTTACATCTTTTTACGTCTTATGGATTACATCTATTTTACAAATGTATTTACATCTGCGTGTGTGTGCTTTTTATTACATGTGTGCAATGTGCCAATCTAATACATGATTAGCTAAATTATCTGTGATTTGATTCAATCTCCTAGGAACATGGATATACGTAATGTAATCAAAACTTCATTCTAAGAGACATACCCTAAGGAACCGTCCGTGTAGTGTAGGATGGTGAACGTGGTAAATCCCATTTAACTGAGACACAACTAGCTAAGTGTCTAAGTAGACCCAAAGGTGAGAGATACCATGCGACAAAGCATAAAAAATAAACTCTAATACTGCACTGTATTCGGCGACATTGTTTGTGGCGTCACCTAAACAAATACCTCTTGAAGATACCAAGTGGCCCTGAGGTGTGAAAATCACCTAAGATGCGGAAGCAAGCCTCTGAGTGTGCCGGATAGTGTCGTCTGCAAACCCAACAAACACCTCTGATTCACTTGACATCTTCCATAGTGAAAAACATGACATCAAAAATGACACATCCATAAAACCAAAATGAAAAAAAATAAAAAAAATTAAAAAATAAAAATGGAGAAGTCTATACATATGTTACAAGAAGTCACCCAAGGCGACCCACCTATGAGTAATACTTATTGAGGTAGAGCCCATTTCTAGGCTCCGCCAAAGCATTTCCTCAAAGTACACCAGACGATAAGCGCCCTTCTTTAGAACTTCCTTCACAATGAAAGGTCCGATCAACATGGGTTTGAACTTTCCTGCCCCCAGGGGGTCCTTATCTTGGTCATAGACTAGGACAAGGTCGCCTTTAGAGAAAATATGAGGACAAATAGACCGATCATACTGACACTTGACTTTTTTTTGTGAGCCTCGTTAGCCAAGGCCACATCCCGACGCTGCTCATCGAGCTTCTCAAGATATAATAAATGCTCTTCAAGTGGTGAAGTGTCTGGCAATAACTGTACTACCAAATTTAGAGAGGGTCTCTAGCACTCTATAGGCAAGACTGCTTCCAGGCCGTAAATGAGTTCAAAGGGTGAGAAACCAGTTTCAGTCTTAACAGATGCTCAGTAGGCTCATAATGTTGAATACAACATCAAATGCTAGTTTGACCTGGCCGAATTGATCGTTCGCTGTAGAATAGTCTTAAGGGATTTATTCAAAGCTTCCACCTGACCATTCGCTTGTGGGTATAGGGTGATGAATGTTATTTCCTCAAACCAAGATTTGGTGTTAACTCAGACATCATTTTTTTCTGAAAGTGACTGCCATGGTTAGTGAAAATCTCTCTCGGGACATCGAATCTTGCTATTATCTGGTTAAACAAAAAGAGAGTTGTGGTATCACCATCATATTTAAACATTAGCATAGCTTCGACCCACTTCGTGAGGTACTCTAATGCTACGATGATATAATGGTGCCCCCTTTCAAAATGAGGGTTTCATGTAGCGTAATCAATCCCCCACTTGGTGAAGGGACCAACTGTGGTGAAGGGAAACATGGGAGCGGGGTGTGCCCTCATATTCCGAGAGAAGATCTAACATGGGTGGCACTTCTTGACCAATTCAACATAATATTTGATTAATGTCGGCCAAAAGTAATCGTCTCGTAGATTATTTTGGGTTGTTTCCAACCTAAAAAAATGACTGCCACATGCTCCATTGTGGAAATCGTTAAGTACGATTTTCACTTCTTCATGGGTGAGACACCGGTGAAGGATGCAATCTACACTTCGACGATACATAGTGTCATTGAGTATGAGATAGTTTTTGGCCTGATGGCTTATATGGAGATGCTCATCATGAGATGCATAGGTAGGGCACTTCAAATTCTGGAGATATACTAGTATATCTCTGTACCAAGGGTCCGAAGATGCGATCAAAAACATGTCTCCTTTGATAGGTGACTCCTTGGGTATAACATCTCCTGATTCGACCAAAAGTTCTGAGATGAATTCTGCAAAGACCAACGAATTTTTGGACTTCGCCGAAACAAAATCCAAGTCAAATTCTTGGAGGATAGCTATCCATCTACTGATCTTTTTGTCGATCACACGTCGTGTCAACACGTATTGAAATGGATTCACAATGGCAATGACGGTGGTTTTGCGAAACAAGATTCAATGACAGAACCATTGGACAGGATGAACTATTTCCAACATAAGTTTTTCAATGTGGGAATAATTGAGTTCCGGTCCAACCAAGCCTCGAATTAGGTAATAAATCACATATTCTGAGAGAAAATCATCCTCCTGAACTAAGACCATACCGATGGTCGACTCCACCGCAGCCAAGTACAATAAGAAATCTTTATTATAATTGGGTGGCCGAAGTAGAGGGGTAGATGTGAGGGTGCGTTTCAACGCTTTGAAAGAGTGTTGAGCAGCTTCATCCCAGTGGAAAGGAATTCCCTTCTTCAATAAACACATGAAACCCTTTGTGATCTCAGCATAATTTGCAATGAAACGTCGTAAAAAGTTTGCTTTTCCCTATAAACTCTGAAGCTGAGGGATTGTGCACGGTGGAGGCAACTGAAATATCACCTCAACCTTTAGAGGATCGACCATGATCCCTGTTGTTGAAACTATGAAACCAAGCAGACGACCCGATGTGATGCAAAAAACTACATTTGTTTGTATTCAAGCGAATCCGGTAGTAGCGACATCGCTCAAAGATAAGTTGGAGGTGTGTGGGATGATCATCTCTCTTGCGATATCGTGACGCTAAATCATCAAGATAAGCCTCAAATATGTGTTTGAGGTCATGGAAAGAGAAATACATGCTCATTGAAAAGTAGCTCCAGCATTTTTTAGACCAAATGACATCTTCCGATAAGCGAATGTACCCCACGGACAAATGAAAGCAGTTTTGTGTTGGTCTTCAAGCTTAATCTGTATCTGATTGTATCCCAAAAAACCATCCATGAAATAAAAGGCTTCACATCCTACACATTCATCGACTATTTGGTCAATAAATGGTGTGGGGAAATTATCCTTTGGACATGCCTTGTTCAAATCATGGAAGTCCATACATACGTGAATCATACCCTGTTTTTTGTTGACTGGAATGAGATTTAACGCCCATTGAGTCAATTGGTCGGGGTAGATGAAACCATCTTGGAGTAGTTTTTTACTTCAGCCTTAATAGATTCTTCTTTCCTAGGATTGACTGGACGAAGCTTCTATTGGAACGGCTTAGCATCAGGATATGTCATGATTTCATGTTCGGCGATTCTTGGATCTATGCCTGACATTTCCTCGTAATACCAAGCAAACACATCACATAATTCTTTAAATATATCTGGGTAGATTCGAATCTCCTCGGGGGAGAAGTTTGCTCTGATGAAGATATTCTCCACAATGCCAGGGGTTCTAGAGATATCAATAGGTATCATTTGAGAAATGGTTTCCATATTTCCTTCAATGTAAACAACGTGCGTATCCAAAGGATTGATAGGAAAAGCCTTATCTCCAGTCATAGTCAGAGTGAATTCAATTGCTTCAATTCTTCTTAACTCTAGGAGGTAGTAAGATCTGTGATGAATATCATCCCAGGGTCTGTCCAGACTGGTCATTGCCTCAATAATCGCCTCATCTGAGGGAAATACCAAGTCTAAAGAATCGATATCGGTGACAGAACCTTCAGCCCATATATGCTCGATAAGCTGATCTAACTCCTGTGTGGGAATCATATCGGGGTCGGAAGAATCTTACTGGACTATAGAGTATGAAACTTCTACTGCGGACAAAGGCATGGACATGCCATGGTGCCCTATCCCTTCTATCGTTGCTGATGGGGAAGGAAGAGTCCACAAATCATTAAAGTAAGTCTTGCAAAATGATGATATTTGAAAGATTCCAGCCCTAGGATGGTCGGGGACAGCTAATATGCAGTGGACATTTACGGTTAGAGGTGGGTATTCGAATGTACCCATCAAAGGTGGGAACAAACCAACCCCTACATTGACAATACCGGGATAAGGGTTATCAATCATCAGGACCGTGGATAGCCCCGATGAAGGGTCAAGAAAAGAGAAGGATAACTGATCAATGGACACGATATAACCTTTGTGTGGAAACAACAAGAACCATAAAATTGTCGCGACCACTGCTTGGATAGAGTAGGTCCAACTCCTTCCTAACAAGAGATTGTAGTCGAGAGACACATCGGCCACTTCAACCTCAACGCACATGGTCTTCCCACCTAACTACATGGGGAAAGAGGGGATGATTCCATGTGGTTGGAATGAATGACCATCGGAAGAGGTAATAAGAGTAGGTGACGTGGAAAAAACATCTTGGCCAATGGCCTTCCAACATGCCAAAGATAGCATGCATGTCGAGGCACCCTCATCCACCACAGTGCAGAAAATGTTCCGAGTAAAATTTTTCGTGGTGTAAGCCACTACTATCTGAAATTCTACGTGGTAAGGAAGACAAGGTTTTAAGTCGGTCGTATCAAGCATGATCGTTCCCAGATTACAAGTCTCATCAGATCCTAAGGTAGCTAATAGGGCCTTTCTCTAGGAAGGGCAGCTCTGGAGGACTTCCAAAGCTAACATTGCACAAGGGGTTTGTGACAAATCCTCCACCACGGAGTAGTTCTGGGCGGCCCTTGCATTTGGGTTGTGGGAAGCTTTGTTGAACGCACCTTTGGGGATGTGTGTCATTGTTTTTCCCAATGTCTTCTCAATTTGGAGAGGAAGAGATGGGTTTTCATCTTGTTTACCCTTCTAAGAGGTGTTTGGCATTCTGTATTCACGTGTCCTAGTTGTTATGTCAATGCTACCTTTCATCATGTACATTTTCATGGATGAAGGATTACTCGAAGATGGAGGGGTTCCTTGACCGACCCCTTCCATGCTTGAAGAGGCTTGAGATAAATTTTTCCCATGTGAAAATGGATTTGTTAACACGGTAGGCTATTGTTATGCCAATAAATTATGGGCCTACGCAAGCTGAGGGCATTGGTGAGTCGGGTGGTCTTCCTTGCAAATACTACATGGATACTTCAACTTCTTATTTTCAGTGTTTCCCCCACCAACATTATCGGTAGGTTTATTATCCCCCATACCCTTCTTTCATTTTTTCTTCTTTCCATCAGGCTACTGGTGGCCTTCGAGTTTGTCGATTGCACATTGTGTACATCAGATGTTTGGGTAGGGGTCGCAGTCAAACTAGTTCTCTAGTTGGTCGTTGTCTACTGTATTGAAAATTGCTGCAATTGATTTGACAGCTGATCAACGGGCTTCATTTGTGCTGAACCAAAAGTACCTTCGGCATGTGGTCCCGACCTCTATCTGGTATTGTCAAGCATCGACCTTAGTGCATTTGAAAAAACTTCATAAAGTAAACTAGTTTTAGAGTAAATCAGTTCTAGTTGTTGGGCTCTCATTATCACTTCTTCCTCTGAAAAGACCCCTGAGGTTGCGATGTCTTTAGATAACTGGCGTACCAAAGACTTAAGGAACCACTCAAGTAGGAATGCTGGTGGGACTAGAACTTTTATCAAACTCGTCTGACATCTCCATTCTCGGATGTGTTCTGAGATATGGTTCTGCTCAAAGTTGGCCATCAATTTGGTGTCGGTGTCATATCTCACAGGTAATTGGAAATGGTTTGAGAAATCCATTTCCAATTCGTCGAAGGAAGAGTATCTTGAGCGGTCGATCTCGATGTACCATTTTGCAGCACTCTCGATGACAGTGCATTGAAACAAACGCAACTGGATGGAGTCATCTCTCAATGAGTTGGATGAGCACCATTGATGGAAGGTAGTCAAATGATCGCCTAGATATTCGTTAGGCTTGGCCTCGAACTTTGGGATGTCCAAAGGAAACTTGGTCAGCATAGGAGGCCAATGCATATTGTGACAGATGGGGTCCATTAATAACCTTGTCATGTCTGGAAAGTGCAAAGTTGCCAGAAACGGTAATTTGGGTTGTTGATTATAACCAGGGAAAAAGGAGCCTGGAGTTTGGCTGGCACCTGGTTGCCAAGAAAAGTTAGGTTGTTGGCCAGGGTTCTGGTAATAACCATGGCCATGACCAGCATACATATTCTACACTTGTTGAGATGTCATTGGTCGATTCCCATAATAGGACATAAAGGGTTGGGTTTGCGTCACATTCTAAGTATTTTGGGAAGGGTTTCCCCCTGTTGATCTGATGGGCATAAGTGTTAAGCCTTGCCCGGGGTTCCATTGGCTATGGAAGGGGTTTCCCCCGGTTGGCATCCTTGACAAGGGAACTGATCTCTGCCATGGATGCCAAGGTCCTTGTGAGGAAGGAATTCCTAAGTTTTCCCCCTGTACAGTAATAATACCTTGTATAGTATGTATTTTTCCATAACCGGGGTTGCCCCCGACTGAGACAACAACTGACAAGAAAGTGTTGTTACCAAACGCGCTGAACAAAGAGAATGGTGTCAAACCAACTGGCATGTTATAAGAAGGAATTCCTTGACTACCTACTCCAAACGAACTATAATTTATGTTCGACCTAGCGGAGTGCTAGTGAGCACCGCTGAGTGAAGAGGACGAAGGAGGTATATGACCCACTCCATAAGGGAAAGTGTTATGGGGAGTTGAAGTGCCCCCCATGGATCCTTGCAAAGGAGTGTTGGAGCTCCCTACCCCAAGACCTAAATCCTGTACAGTGGAGTAGGAAAGTACACTCCTTGTACCGAATCCAGGCATCTTGTATGAGAATGAAGGGCATGTCTTACTCTGGGTGAAAGGAGCAGTGATTGTCGCCATAGACGGAACCAGACCATTGCTCGAGGTAGAGGCAATGAATACCATAGTGGCCCAAACTGACGACGGTTGGTTAAGAGGCAGAACACCCCCTGTAGTGATAGTCATAGAGGAAATATGAGTGTTCCCTGAAGGAGTGGCAACATTTGTTTCCATTGTTGCTTATGACACTACCTGACGCTTGTAAGGTTGACCCTATATGATGATGGGCCCTGATAGATCAGTGATCGGAGGGTTATACAGAACAAGAAATTTCGCTTCGAGGTCGAAAATGGTTGGTTTTTTCAAAATCAAATGTTCTCCTCTCGGATATGAGTCGGGCACAATTTCTTGTAATCGGTCGCCTTGAAAGATCCTTGCTGTGTTAGAGGGGGGTCCTAAATAATTTTCATGGTTATTGGACTTTCAAGCACTCCCTAGCATAGACTCTTATGTTTGTTTTTGTAGCCTTGAAGAGTTTCCTCTCCAATCCTAAATCAAGGCTCTAGCGTAGACTACGTTGATGGACCCTACAAACACAAATTCTAATAACTTTTAATTAAGCGTTAATTTTAGTGGTTGTCTTAAGTCAAAAGGAATAGAAATGAAACTAGTGATGTTCTTTAAGAGACGAAAGAGGAGAGAATAAGATGAAACTGGAAACAAAACTACTTCTTCTTCACAAAATGTTTTTTAATTTAAACTCTTTCACCAAACTTTTCATAACTACTTTTCTCAGATCTTTGAAAAGAAAAACTTGAATCAAGATTTCACTCGACTACGAGATACTTAATGTCCTAAGCATTCAAGTAAAGAACTTAAGAAAAAATTATTTTTCCTTGGTAAATAAAGCAACTAACCTAAACCACTTTACCAAACAAAGAAGTGAAATATTTGTTTTATTGTTTTATGCTTCAAAACAAGAAATTTGAAAATGAATTCTTTTCTTTTCTTCCAAAGAAAAAAAGGGAAAAATGACGACAAGATAGGACCAAGAAATGGATTCTGGCCCAATCACAGATCGCAGGGAGTCACTGACAATACCAAGTAGGCAAATCAAAGTAGACTCACCAACTTGTCTAAAAACCCTATTAAAGAAAACACAAGAAATATTTGGTCAAAAGAAAGCTAAAATGAAGTCAGACCTAGGCTATAGACTACTATAATAGAGACTAGGACTAGATCAAGAAAACCCCTGAGAAGTGTGACTTCTGACAGGGAAGAGGATGATTACCTCTTCTTTTTACAAAAAATTTATCAACAAGCATGCTACTGACACTTGAACAACCATCGTATGTATGTGGGTTGTCCAAGGGAAGGGTGCATATGGATGCGTGCAAACCTACTGTAGGCCGCGTACACCTCTGTAACTACTCAAAAAAATGAAAACCAATAGTCAAGTATAGGTAGGGAGTACTGGTATGGAAGACCAGAATCCCTTAAAGTCACAGAAGCTTACAGAAACTCAAAAAACAGTGAATAAACTGATTCAAAGCACCCAAAAAGAAATATCCCCAAATACCCTAGAGGCTTCCCTAGTACAGTCGCCAATTCTTCTATAGTGGGAAAACCCCTCTATGGACTACAACAGGGTTCTAAAATGTAGGTAGAGCTAACTGTCTAAAGTATCCTACCTTTTATCAACTATCCCGACATTACCCCACAATCATACATAAAAGACAAAGTGTAGGGATCTAGTAGGCATACCTTAAACTCTATGTCTGGTGTCGATCCCTTTGTGCTTAGTTGTTTCCTGACTACAAGTCTCCTCCCAAGGATGAACTGCATTCACCAAAAGACAAACAAGAAACTACAAGCATGCATTCTACATATGGATTAGTGGGTTAGACATCATAAACAAGAAATGTAAACAAATCATTGACATTTAAGACGTCATTTGGCGGGACGGAAAAAGTACTTTGTTATATTAATATCACAAAAGTCACTTACCATATGAGACTGACACTGCTCCTTGAACTCGGTCTTGGGCTCCTCTTCACAATGCAGCAACTGCTTCCACGTCTACTTCTCCTCTTCAGTTCTCTCTAGGGAAATGGCAAGGGATTTCAATGGAGGAAAAGGGAATTCTGGCTCAAACTCACAATGTGGTTGCAGAATATTGGGGCAAAGGGGGAATACAGAAATGGGCAGAGTTTCTATGCTCTCCTGCTTCTCCCTGCAATGGGACCCCAACCCCTTCTTTTATAGGCCAAAAGAGATAGTAACGGTTGGGGTGACTGGCTATGGGTAGTCAAACGGTTATGTAATGGCCCAAAAACCATTATCCTATGCAATTTTCCATTTTCACGATATTCAGGCATGTGTACATGGGTAGTAGTGGTGCAGGGCACGTACATCTTCAAAACAATGATTTTTAGAAGAGCTTGTTTAGTGATGGCTTGGAAAATATATCAAGTTAGATGGAATGATTCCAGGTATGCATGTCTGGTGCAATTTAGGGTTATAACATTTACCTGGAAGACTTGTTTGACACTAGTTAATATGACTATTCATATACCCTATCTTGCAGAGGGTGTATCTACAAAAGTAGGATGCCCCAAAAGATAAAAAATTTATGACAACTACCCAGATAATTTCTATGAATACGCTTCGGATTTCAGGGTTTGAAATGTTACATAAAAAATTTTATAACGAAACTTTCGCGATGACTAAATTCTGGATGATTCCAAAACCCTATATTACACAAGCTATATATATGAAAGTATAAGGCCTCCGGAGATAAATTTTGAACCCCACATACCTTAATTTGTCTGATAAATATCCTCCAAGGGGTTCCTTTTGAAACTTTGTGTAAAACAATATATAGATAAAATCAAAAGGTGTCTCATATGTAGAAGCAAAACCCCAAGACCTTGAGCTCTAATACCAAATGTTAAGAACCAAATATCAAAATAGCATAAAAAGAACCTTAGAATAAGTACTCAACACCTTGAAAAAGATATAATTTCAGATAATAAGCCTCTTCGAGGGGGAAACCTCATTAAACACCACATAAATTTCCAAATACAAGATACTAGGAGGTACCATTCCAACTAATGGACCTAACCCGACATAAAAAAAAATAACATTATTAATGTAATGTTCCCCAATTAAGGGGTAATGTGCCACTATTTAGGGATTAACAATTTTACCCTCCAACTGCACAGGAAAAGAGGGAATTATACTGTGTGGTCTAAACGATCGACCATAAAAATCCGTAAGCAACATAGGCAACAGAGACAACTCAGGCTGCTCGATGGCCCTCCAACATGCCAATGACATCATGCATGTTGAGTCACCCTCATCAACCACCGAATGAAAAATGTTCCATGTCAACAATTATGTGGTGTATTCCACTACTATCTGAAAGGAGACATGGTGAGGAATACGAGGTTTAAGGTAATTGAGATAAAAAAATATTATTCTTGAGTTACTGTGTTCTGCTACTCCCAAGGTGGACAACAACGCTTTTCTCTATGAGGGGAAACTTTGGAGAACCTCCAGAGTAAACATTACATAAGTAATTTGTGTCAGATCCTGCACAATGGAGTAATTATGAGAAACCCTCTCGTTTGGGTTTTGAGAATCCTTCTTGAACACACCTTTAGGGATGTGAATCATTGTTTATCCCATTGTATTATCAATTTGAAGAATATTCAATGGGTTGGAGGCCTCTTTTTCCTTCTCAACAGATTCTGACGTTTCGTAGTCACGAGTCCTGGTTGATAAATGAGCTTCAACATTCATCATGGAAGTTTTTATGGCCGGGTTGTTTGGATTAGAAGCGGGGGGTCCCTGACTACCCCCAACCACGCTCGTGGATGCAGAGTCTTGAGCCATATGTTTCCCTTGTGGAAAAGTGTTTTTCAACACAACATGATGTTGTTGTGCCAATAGCTTTTGGGCTTCTGCAAACCGAGGGAATAGGTGAGTTAAGTGGTCATCCGTGCAAAGCTTACACATAAACTTCACCTTCCTCTCTTCATTTTTTCCCTCACCAACATTGTTAGTAGAATTTTTATCCCCCTTACCCTTCATGTTTTTCCATTTCTTCTTTCCCTCGGTCTGTTGGTTAGCCTTGGGAGTTGTCGATTGCACACTGTGTACATCCGATGTTTGGGTTGCAGGAGAACTCAAACTATGAGTTTGGCTGGCCAGAGTCTGTTGAATCGATAATTGTTGTAATTGATTATACAACAGATCCATGGAATTGCTTTGTGTTGATCCCACTATTCCATTAGCATGGGACCCAAAATTTTGTTTGGATTTGTTGAGAGTTGACCATGGTGCATCGGGTAAGATCTCGTAAAGCATGTCAGACTGAGAGTAAATCAATTCCATATTTTGGGCTCTCATAATAGCCTCTTCTTTAGAAGACACCCTAGATGTTGCTACATCTTTGGATACGTAAGGAACCAAATACATTAAGAACCACTCGAGAAAGAATGCTGGAAGGAATTTGACTTTAATCAAACTCTTTCGTCGCTGTCATTCCTGGATATGATCTGAGATATGATCAGATTTAATCTGCTTGAAGTTAGCCAACAAATGAGTTCTGACATTGTATCTCACTAGAAATTGGAAATGGTTCAAGAAAACCATAGTCAGGTCATTAAAGTAAGAATACTTCGAGTTGTTGAGCATACCATTTCTCTACACCCCCTATAAGAGTGCATTGAAATAAGTGCAATTGAACTAAGTCATCTTTCAATGAGTTAGATGAGCACCACAAGTGAAAATTAGTCCCGTGATCACCTGGATCTTTGCCAGGATTTCCATCAAACTTAGGAATATCGGAAGGAAACTTAGTCGGCATGGGGGCCAACGTTGATAATGAAAAATTGGGTCATTTAAAAATATCGACAAGTCTAGAAAATGCAGATTTTCCAGAAAGGGTAGTCTCAATTGCGGAGTATTTATATGAAAAGAGGGACCTGGATTTTGGCTAGCATCAGTTTGTCAGGAAAATTTGGACTCTTGGCCAAGGTTTTGGTATATGTCATGATGGACCAGTCCAGTGAAATGGATTTGCGTATGATGTTGTATCATCGGTTGGTTCCCAAAGATAGATTACATGGCTTGAGCATGGATTTATCCTTGTACAATGTTCCACAAACCTTGGTTGGGGATGCCCCCAACTAACCCTCCTCCCATAGGTACTGAAATTTTCCCAGGGTTCCACATAGTGTGGGAGGGGTTTCCCTCAATTGACATCCCTTTCTAGGGAATCGAGACAAGACAAGCATTCCAAAGACCTTGCATGCAGTAAACTCATGTCATATATCCCTATGAAAGAATGAAATGTTGTGCAGGGTTTTGTTCACTAAAGATGGCGTTTCCCCCAGTCGATAAAGAATATGAAGTAAAAGTGTTATTTCTAAACACACCAAACAAATAAAATGGCATAGATCCCATCAGAGTCATGTAGGATAAAGGTGCCTGACTCCTTGCACCAAAAAAACTATAGTTGGCATTAGGTCGTATTGGCTATTGAAACACACCACCGAGCGAAGGGGACAGAGGCAGTATGTCACCCCCACTGTAAGGAATATCATTGAATGGGGTGGTGCCACGATGGATCCTTGGAAGGTAGCATTAGAGATCCCTTCCCCTAGACCCATGGTATGTAAAGCAGAGTATGTAAGAACCCAATTAGATTTAAAACTAGGCATCCCATATGACAAAGGATCACCCAACACATTTTGATTAAATGTAATAGTAGTTGAAGTCGTCGAAGGAGTCAAACCACTGCCCAAATTTGTGGGTGTACAGAAAATCATGGTCTAGGAAGGCAGAGGTGGAGGAGGAGGTACAATGCCCCCTCCAGTGATAGTCGTAATGGGAGTAGGAGGACTCCCTGATGAAGTAGCAACATTTTCTTCCATCACCCCTTGCCGAATAAACTAGCGTTCAAGAGAAGTCACCTAGGGAGGGACTATCTAAATTAGAATCGACGTCAATAAGTCAGTGATCAGAGGATTTGCTGGCGTGAAACCTTCGGTCTCGACGTCAGAAATGATGGATTCCTCTGGGGATGGAAATTATTCTCTCAGAGATGGCTCAGGTATAGTTTCTTGTGGCCCGATAGCTTCGAAGGATCCTTCTTGATCAATCTTGCACCTCAATGGTGGTGGAGGTGGCTACAAAGTAACTGATGATAGGCCCTAAAGCCTATGCGAACGACAGAGTTGTTGATCTTCCACTTTCTGAAATGATCAACTGACACTGTAAGGTTTAGCTAGTGTGAATCATAGAGAACACACTAAAATTTCCTAAAGGAAAATCAAGAAGATAACTAACAAGTGGGAAGGACAATTATGCCAATTGACACTAGAGAAACTTACCGGTGCAAGTGAAAATTGAACAAGGAAGCACCTTCTGGGTGTAATCTGCAAAGCACGATTTGACATCTTCCTTAGTTATCGTGGTATACCCCCACAATCACCTGTGTAATTTCTTAAAAATAGGAAACTAGGTTACCAACTCGTAGTCAGTCACCAGGCAGGTACATTCGATAGTCAGGTTGATTGTAATGAGAAGGATAACAAGTCTGGAGTCCTTCAAGGGTGCCAAAAGCAATTGGTATGGAAGAAAATTGAGGATATTAAACAAAATCGAGGTCCACGAGGCTCCATAGTCAAATGAAATCAGTGTGATTCCAAAGAAAGACCTTCAATATACAATCCCCACTACGATCGGTTCGACTTTGGAGGGGTTATCTCCTCCACCTTTCCTTACGCGGCATCGTGTTTAACCCCTATGTTACAGGGGTTTCCTGACTAACTCTTACGATGCTATACTTTAGACACTTCCTATATCAAACTTCAATGTTTCATTTAAATGGCCTTGAAGAGTTTCCTCTTCACGCCTATTTCAAGGCCCTAAAATCCTAAACTAGTCGGTGAACCCTACAACCAGAAAGTCTAATAGATTTCAACTAGTGGTGTTTGGAAGAGATGAAAAGAGGAGAAAATTTTCGAGCATTTATATGAAAAAGAAAACTAGATACTTCAAATTTTAAAGAAAAAGCTTGTAAATCTTTGTGAATATCAACTTTTCAAAATAATGTTCCAAGATCTTATAACTGAAAGTTTCCTAAAAGATATTTTTTGTTTCATGAAGAAAACCTATGTATACTTTTAGGAAAACAACAAATAACTTTGAAACTGGAACTCTTTTCTTTTGAAAACAAACAACCTATGCTACACTACCAAACTAAATGCAATTTTTATTTTTTTATTTTTTGAAGTGCTTAAAGAAGAAAAACATAAGTAAGAGATTATTTTTGTTTTTCAAAGCATAAAATAGGATAAAGAGAGAAAAGAACCTAAGATTGACACATACCCTAGGCCAACTGTGTAAATGATGGGATTCAAAAGAACCCAGAGGAGGACCTAAAACTTGAAATCTCACTCTAAACCTCTAAGGAAAACAAGAATATCAAGAAACAATTTAAAACCGAATCATTAACCCAACCTATGACTACTAACATAGACCTTGTAAATTTCAAGAAAGGCCTCAGAAGCGAAAGGCTTATGTCAAGAAAGAGAAAGAATCCTCTTTCTTTTCTTTTTTTTAAAAACTTCAATACACATAGACACGGGATGTTTCACCAACAACGTGCATATGTACGCAAGATTTCTATTGTTCAGATTGTGTATGTACATGAGATGAGAAAAAGAAGAGCGTGTACACCTATGAGACTTTTCAAAAATAAAAATACTTGGAAGATTGACTAGGAAGCGAAAGCCGGTAGCCACCTCGAAGGTGACTAGAGACCCTAAATTGACTCAATAAACTTGAAAAAAATCAAAAGGAATTGGAAAAACTAATTGAAACTAGAAACATCCCTCTAAGACACTAGAGAGACTCCCCAGTGGAGTCACCAATTTTGTTAGCGGGGAAAATATCCCTATTACTATATTGGGTCAAAATATAGGAAGACCATTGACTTCCCTTAAAAGACACTCCTAATCCTAAAATACCCCAAACTATTTGAATAGAAAGACAAAAAAATAAGAAGTAATATTGGTAAGTGTACCTTAGGCACTAACATCTGATGTAGACTTCCTTCAACTTTGTAGCTTCCTAAGCTGCGGGTATCCTCCCAAAGATGGAATGCAAGAGAACCTATACAAACAATGCTGCAAATATACCATCTCTATATATCAATTTTATTATTTAGTTATAAACGTAGAAACATTAATCAACAAAGATATAAATACACAAAGTATTGGGACAAGAAAATAACTCTTTTATTCGAGTTGAAGATTAAAGTATTACAACCTTATTATCGACAGATGCCCCATGAACTAGGTAACTAGGTATGGTATCCTCCTACTGTTGCTCCAAGTGCACCATTCCCGTGATTCCTCTCACAATCAACTGATCTCTTTGGGGAAAGGGAATGGATTGCATAAAGAGAAAGAGATGAAGGGGAATGATGAGGCCAAATCTCAAAATGGGATGCAAATCTTGGGCTATAAGGGGAAGGGATTTTTGCAGAGTTTCTTTGTTCTCTTTCTTGATTATGGAATGATACTCCAAGACCTATTTTTATATGAAATACATATGGTTATTCGGTTTGGGGACGGGATACAATGGGTAAAATGGTTGGGAAACCATTGATAGCCCATAAACTCTGTCGAATTCCTTGCAATTTTTTTATTTTTTTAAACTTTTGGAGGTAAAAGCAGGTTGTTTAGCATGAATCCTACATATTTAAGTGAGTTGTATAATATCAAACATGCATTCATACACGGAAAGTAGTGCAGCACGGTGCGTACATGCTCTAAAAAAATATTTTTTAAGGAGAGATCCTCAGCAGTAATTTGGAAAATTGTGCAAGTAGAAAGGCCAATGCCATGTATTCATATGTAGGGAATTTTAGGGCTATAACTTCGAGGATGAGATGATCAACTAGAGACTGAATGGAGGTCGACTGGTAAACCTGACATGGAGTCGACTATAACAGAATCTCGAGATTTGCGGGATTTGTAGCCAATGATATGCATGGATTTATAATTGTGTTTAGGTGCCAATATTTAGGGTTTTTCTTGTTGTAAAGCCTATAAAGAGGCATGTTGTAAGTCCATAAAGGTGAATGTGATAATGATAATGTTTTAATTCTAATGCATGGTAAATTGTATGTTACTGGTCATGTATATGTAAGTTGATTTGGCTACAAAGTTGTTCTTGCATGTGCAAGAGGGTATAATGTCGATTGTATATTTTGTGTGGACCAAGGTTGGACATGTAACCTTTTATTATGATTGAATAATATAACAAGAGAGAAAAATGCTCAAAGGAATGTTGGTTTTCCTGATTAAGGGTTTCTACGATAAAATATTGGTGTATTGTGTGATTGTTTGTTTCATTTGCATTCTTGATTAAATTCTTCTTCTCTTCTGCTAGGATTAGTGTGGAATTACTCTACATTTCCTGACATATGGTATAAGAGCTTAGGTTTTCCTTGACAAGTGAGTTATCAGAGTGGTGTAATTCTTTGGTGAGTATATCATATCTTGATTTTCAAATCTTGAATATGAGAACTAAACCCTAGGTATAGTAAGAGTCATAATTCATAAATTATGTTAAAGATCGCGGTAAAGAATGGTGAGCAATTCCAAAATAGAGATAGAAAAATTGAATGGCTAGAATTTTGAGCTTTGGAAGCTTAAAATGGAATATCTTATTGTGGGTCGAGAACAATGTAAAATTATCTATGTACCCAACCGAAAGGCATGTCGATGGAAGACTGAGAGAAACTAGAAAGAAGAGAAAGAAGTATTATTCATCTTTGTCTTGCAGATTCGATGTTGTTAAATGTGTGGGGAATATTCGATCAATAAACTGTGGGAAAAGTTGGGAAGCTTATACCAGTCAAAATCTACGGTAAATAATTTGTTTCTCAGAAATAAATTGTATCTTTTGAGGATGAGTGATGGCAGTTTAGTGACTGAGCATTTAAATGTGTTTAATACCATGTTAAGCTAGTTATCATTTGTTAATATTAATATCACTTATGAGGAGAAGTGTATCATCCTATTATGTTCTTTTCTAGACTCCTGGGATAACTTAGTCCTAGATATTGGGAGTAATACAACCACACTAATGATACAGGACATGGTTTCTTCTTTGTTGTCAACAAAAATGAGAATAAAGAAAATGGAAGGATCGGCCAAAGATTCTTTGGTAGAAATTTCAAGTCGAAGGGTTGATATAAATCTGTGTTTCAGTCGATGCGAAGATGCTAGAAATATAGTAAATTTGGGAATTATAAAAGGAATGTAAGTCAAGGGAAACATAAGGCAATGATGGATCCAATGAGAAGAAGTCGACTGAGAACTCAGAGAACGAAGGTTATGTGTACCTAGCTTCAACCAGTACACATTCAGATCAAGATGTTTGGTTTATCAACTCATGAGCATACTATCATATGACACCAAATAAAGAATGGTTCTATGAATTTGAAACATATCATGGGGGAATGTATTCTTTGGGGACGAATTGACAACTAGAATTGTTGGAAAGGGATGAGTACAAATGACACTGCATGATGAGAGGACAAGAACCCTTCCAGGTGTGCTAGACATATTGGGTTTGGAAAGAAACATGGTATATGTCAGTAAGATAAGTTATGTAGGTGTGCATACTCTATCTCAGAAGGATTCATGCAATATGGTCAAGAGTGAGATGGTATTAATGAGAGGAGTTTGGATTGGTACCCTGTAGAAGTTGTTAGGGAATGTTAACTCGACTAGATGCAACAACATTGTTTCCCCTGAAATCGAGTTGACTACGACTCAACCCAACTTGATGTTGACACAAATCAACTCGACTCAAGACAAATTGGTTCAAACCGACTCAACAAGACATGATGAGAATGACCCAACTACATTATGGCACAAGACGATGGGACACATTGGAGAAAAAAGACTTCGATATATGCAAAGAAAAAGTATGGTCAAACTTTTTCCTAAGTGTTGTTTAGAAGTTGAGTTTTGTGAACATTTCATATATGGGAAACAAAGTTGGGTAATTTTCCCATATGGAGCAATGAGGGAGAATGGGATTCTATAACTGGTGCATAGTGATTTGTTTGTTCTGGTTACAATACCTTCACTTGGTGGATCCATATATTATGTCTCCTTCATAGATGATTTTTCCAAGAATACATGGATATATTTCTTGAGGAAGAAATCAGAGGTTTTAGAGAGATTTAAGGAGTTTAAATCTCTTGTGGAAAACCAAATAGAGAAGAGGATTAAAGTGTTAAGGAACAACACTAATGGTGAATTCTGTGTAAAATAATTTGATCAGTTCTATAAGAATTTTGGCATAGCATGCCAAAAAACCACAACATATACCCCAAAACAAAATGGAGTTTTCGAGAGAATGAACAAAACGTTGATGGATAAGGCAAGGAGCATGCTCATCGGTGTTGGGATCACACAAGAATTATGGGCGGAGGAAGTCAAGATTGAAAGATATTTGGTGAATATGTTTGCTTCATTGATGCTAGTCGACATGACTCCAAATGATGCATTGTTTGGTAAGAAGCCTTCAGTGAAATATCTCAAAGTATTTGGATGTGATGCATTTGTGCATGTTCCCAAGGAAAAGAGGAGCAATATGGACAAAAAGGAATTCAAATGTATTTTCATCGGATATAAAGAAGGTATGAAAGGATATAATCTCTGGGATACTACGTCAAGGAGAACAATGCATAGCCAAGATGTGATCTTCAAAGAAGTCAGAGGTAAATCCAATCCTTAGGACATGTTGGCCTTGACCATGTTTTGAGGAACACTTGGTCATATTTGATCATTTTTGGGACTTCGATAGCTTCTCAAAGATGGAGTGCAACGCGAAGTGGAAATCATGGAATCTAGACCCCTTTTTGGGTCCTTTTAGGGTTTAGGGTTAATGTAATGGGAAAGGGATGTCGAGCCATGGGTTTACCCATGCTTAGGCCCACTTTTGTATGTATAAATAGATGTGAAGTAGATGTGAAGTAGGTGTGATTGCTTAGTGCAATTGGTAGTGCATCTATGTGATGTTGAATAAGTGCTCCGTGCGAACTGTGTAAGGCTTGCAAGGCTAAGTGAAAGTTACTGTGAGGTTGCTATAGGAAGCTAAGTGTTGTAACTCAAGGAAGAAGGATCTAGAGAGCTATGAAGATCTTCTATCCTATGCGAAGAGAGATTTGGATGGATTTGTGTTGTAACTTGATTAACTGAAGCTAATAAAGAAGAAGACTTTGTGGACATAGCCCCAGGGTGGGGGTGAACCACGGTAAATCTGTGTGTTGTGCTCTGTGCCTCGACCTGATGTGTTTGTCTCTTCCTTTGTTAAGTGCTTTGATGTGTTTAGATAAATCTATATATGTTTTGTTCTTCTAAGATATGAATGAATGTTAGATCTGATATGTAATATGCTTAGTGCTTGATCTGCCGAATCTAATCTATATTGTTGTGGCTAAGTGCTGAATTATCTTAGATCTAAGTACATAATGCGATGCTCTGTGATATCTACGAAGTATCATAAGGGTTGAATATTGATGAATAATCTATGCTAGGTGATTTCTAAGTGTTATAATCAGAGATGTGTGTCCCAGCTAAGGTTGCAGACACCTGAGTCTTGCAACCACCCTTGCCTCTACCTCGAGTGAGACTTCATCTACTTCGCAGGTGTTGCCGAAAGGGTCGGTAGTTAGGGTTTTGTTGGTGCGTTGTTGTAGCGTTGAACCCTGGGTCTTCCCCTGTGCCAAAAAATGGTTTTGTTGCCAAGACTTGAAACTGTGATTGTTGGGAACTGAGCAGAAGAAGCTTTGTGAAAAGATTTGTCCTGAAATTGTGAAAGCTTTGTGCGTGGATCTATGCCCGAGTGCATAGTGATCCATTTTTTCTGAAAATCTCTGTGCTAAAGAAGGAAGAACATATCTGAAGGAATGAAGTCAGATCTGCAAGAAAAGAGGTTGATACTAAAGAAAATAAGCAAGATCTGTAAGATCTATGCTCTGATAAAGGTAAGAATAGTTAAAAGTTCTTAGATCTAGAAGCTTTGTGCCCTGTAGAAGTAAAAGAAGTGAAAATTTTTGTTTCTAAAGTATGGATTTAGGTATGCTTGATAGATTTTCTCCGAGCTTGAAAACTAGCGCATTGTTAGATGAAAGAATGTTTAATATGAATAGATCTAATAAGAATAATGAAAGATATGTTATACCTATGCATATAAATAATTTTTGGACTAACCAATGGATGCAGAACCCTAGAAAGAAATTTTTGCAAGCTAGCCATTACGACCCTAGAAAGCCATACAAGAAAAGTTGGGGATCATTGAAGAGAAATAGAGGATTAACTTTTTGTTACAGTTGCAGAAGACCAGGACATCTTGCTAAGGAATGCCCTGGGAGAAACCCTAGTTGCCTTTGTTGTAAGGATATGGACCATGAAGTACTAGATTGCCCTAGAATGATTGCTAGACTTGAAAAGATGAATATGGAGCAAGAAAACTCTGAAGGATATCAAGAGCCTAAGATTATAGAAGAACCCCAGAAAGAATCAGAGATTATGTTACTAAAAATGAAAGAAACCCTGGATGAACATAAAGATTCCAGTTTGTCAGAGATCTTCACAGAAAAGGAGAAAATCGAAGTAAGAATAAGAGACTTCGACATTGACTCTTCTTTGGAAGAGGTAACGCAGATGAAAATTATGACAGAAAGTACTTGGGAAACCCTAGGAAGGCCTGCTATGGTTCCTTCACTAGGAAAAATAGGGTTGTTTAAAGGAAAAATGGTAACCCTATGTGGTAGGATTACCCAGATAGCTATGAGTACCCATGGAGCTTCGACAGAGGAAGAATTCGAAGTTATTAAATTTATTGAGGACCATGCCCCATTTCTATCTTTGTTAGGCAAGAACTGGATTGAAAAAGACCAGATCCAAAGAAAAGAAGAAAAGGAAGCCCTACAACAGAAGAATCAAGAACTCATAGAAGTTATGACTAGAAGGATCACCTACTTGATGGAAGAACAAGAGAACGGATCTAAGCTATTGAACACCAAGGATTTGGATGTTGAATATATAAGAGAATTAGAGGAACCACAGAAGATCGAAATACCTAATCCATATGATGAAGGAGTATTACCCTTGGATCTGAAGAAAAAATCTCAACATCACGAAGTGACTATGTTGAGAGAAGATAAGAATCAGAATGGAAAAAGGATAACTGATACAAATCTCATTGCGAAGAAGGATAGGAAGCTAAGTAAGAAGAGAGCCAAGATTGAAAAGTTACAGAAGATTCTAGAGGAAACTTCGCAGAAGGAAAAATCAAAGGAATTGAGCTTCGTCAGGATATGAAAATAACGACATATGGCACTTCACCGTGGCGAAGCAATATAGTCGTTGGACCGATATACCCATTCGAATTCCACCCCAAATGGATAGAAAATCATTAAAGGATCACCACCAGACCATTGGACCGCGCCATAACGGATGGATCAATGTTCATGGAAGCTTCATACCCATTGCAAGAAGACCGTTGACGAATTTCCTATTTATCTCATTACGTTGTTCCCGAAGAACACTTTTTCCAACTAAAATGTCGAAGCCCGTAGAACTAGTGATTGTCTACAGTGATCATTGCAAGCAGATTGTTCATCCTAGTGCAGTATTTTGATATCATCGTGACCCCGATTATCTTTCCTGAGTGCATATGTTCGATGAGCTCACCGCACTTGAGGAATCCGTCACATAGGTCCTTCTCGATTTAATGACTGAGAAAGTCATGTCAGAAAGAAGAATGTCCACTAGAGTCCAAGCATCATCGACAAGAGGAGTGCAAGCCTCCCCTTCGACCGCTCGAGCAGGAACATCTCGCGTCGGCGTAGAGAGAAGAACTAAGCATAAGGACGACATAACCAACACGAAGTTAGTGACATCCATTCTACTAGCTTACATACCCCCTCTGAGCAGTGAGATTAACAGGGACAATGTCCCTAGAGACTTTGAATACAACCTAGTCACTGCATATCTACCGAAAGGATTACCCACCTACCGCGCAGATCAAGACAAGGTTACAGCGTTAAATTTTTGTTACTTCAACCTAGGGGACCATAAAGTTTACAGCATGCTATCCCCGTATAATTACTTGATGAGAACTAAGGGAAAGAATTTGAAGCTCATCCCTCAACAATGGACGATGAACCTCACGCAGTCTACTTTTCTCAACGTTATGAAAATACCGCACTTTGACAAACACTAGGAGGTGAATGCTTGTGTAAAATTTCTACTAGCAAGTTACCACAGAGGATACCTGTGATTATACCACTGCATAACTATTTATCTGGCGCTGATCAATAGGATCACCGCGACTAGCATGCAGGGCCCTGATCCCCATGAGTACTATCCTGGAAAGACTACAGACCGCACTCTTGCGCAGAAGATCAAAGAAGCCTATGGAAATGTTGAGAAAGGCGCAAGAGGCTACAAGGTATATTCTATTGAAAGTGGCACAATGCGCCTCATATGCCAACTGATCGCAGGGAAGTTGGTACGCAAGAATCAACCAACACAAGTATTTGAATTTGTAGTTGACCTCGCAGGAAAGTGCGCAGAGGGACTATAGATGAACTCGGTGAAGTACCTGGTGAATCAACTGGAGATTGACTGCAGAGAATCCCAGGATCAGGGGCATGAATTCCATTTTAGATGGCTCCTGATACTGATCACTTTTGTTGCATGGGAGCTACCGGAAGGCACCACCTTCCTGGACCTTGACCCCTTTGAGCCACTAGCCGCGAAGTTCAGTACATTATGGTACTCGAACAACATGAGCAAGCAATGGAAATCGAATGTTGTTTTCCACGTGTACTATAACGAATTGAAAGAAGCCATAAGGAGTGACCCTTGCATAATCCCAAACACTTTACAAATATTCTGACCTCTGATAAAGTTCAACATGGACCACCACTTTGTAAACTTAACCCCATGCGTTGATGAGCACCAGGAATAGCTTCATTCCTATTATAAGATGGCATAAGAAGCCCTGGAAGAGACCACCAAGGAATGGTCGGAGGACCTCCTTGTTTCAACAGACCCCATAGAAATGTTCGACGTCAACAGCCCCAGAACTGCGCAGGATACACCTAGGCCCAGTAAGACAAAGAAAGAAAAGATGACGAAGAATATTGAAGAAGTCCAAGATGTTGACAACCTATCTGTAAGGACGGATTCCATTACACCAGATGAAGAAGGTGATGACGAAGAAGGTATAGAAACTGAACCACAAAAAGTCAAAGTACCACTGCCTAGGGACAAAGAAGACTCATCGAAGAAAAGGAAGGTCTCACCTTTGAAATCTTCCTCCAGAAAGAAACCAAGAACCCCTGTAATCAAGATGCGGACTTCCGTCACATTGGATGACTTTGATTTCATTATTTCAGCAATCAATGATGCTTCAAAGGAAATCATAAATAAGCAGGAGGCGAAGCAGGAAAAAATGTATAGCCAAATTGAGATCGCGCTCCAACGAGTACAACAAGCACTCCAGTCTAGCCGAGAAATATCTACTGCACCTTTGCCAGAAGGAACAACAGAAGTGGGAGATGAATCAGTTCAGCTACACAAGATTGTTGATACAGTCAAAGTATGCCTTCAACATGCTCAGGAAGAAAAAACGCAAGCCACCGAGGCCCTAAATAAAGCACAGGAGGAAATTATTGAACAAAGCTAAGACGCGCAACAAGAGAAGAATGCTCTCCAAGAAAAAATTGAAGAAGACAGAGCGAAGATCCAAAAAGAGAAAGAGAAGCTGCTCGTAAAGCAGATAGGAATTGAAGAAGTAGTCAACAAAAAATTTCTCTCTATGACCGGCTTAGAGCAGAAGGCCAAAGAGCCCATAGAGCACCAAGTGATGAAGTTGGCTAAAGTTATTCAACAACTTCAACAAAGGGTTATGGAATTAGAGCTTCAAACCATACCACAGACTCCACAAGAAGTGTGCGACCAACGCAAATTGAATGCTCAGAGCGCAGTCGAGAGAATTAAAACACTTTCTACATAATGTAAACAACTAAGTAGCAGAAGCGTGCAGATATATGAACAACTATATGAAGACCCAGAGTTGAAGAAACTGGAGTCCCAACTCTAGGAAGCAAAGAAGCACGCAAATACAGTACAGGTGCAGCTCAAGCTCCTGTCACCCATCGAGAGGATGAAGAGATCCCAGGAACAACTCATTGCACAACGACTCATTCTTACCACAAAAAACAGAGTGATGGAAGTCACGTAGAAACTCCATCCAATCCAAGAGGCGGCCTACCTACTGTTTGAAGAAATTGAAGGCCAAGGAACACTACTAGAACAAGTAGTTGTTACAGTCGAGCAGTAACTGGAAGGACTTATCAGCGAAGCGGTTTTTCAGGAATTTGATGAGAAAGAAGCAGTAGCACAGAGATAATTTGAAGCAGCATGAGCCAAGATCGAGACCTTGGAGGCAAAGTTACCCAGACCTGAGTGACTCGGGATGAGTCATAAGTGAGTGTTGGGGGCTTGTTGGCCCTGACCAAGTTTTGAGGAACACTTGGTCATATTTGACCATTTTTGGGACTTCGACAGCTTGTCAAAGATGGAGCGCAACACGAAGAGGAAATCGTGGAAGATAGACCCCTTTTTGGGTCCTTTTAGGGTTTTGGGTTAATGTAATGGGAAAGGGATGTCGGCCCGTGGGTTTACCCACGCTTAGGCCCACTTTTGTATGTATAAATACATGTGAAGTAGATGTGAAGTAGATGTGATTGCTTAGTGCAATTGGTAGTGCATCTATGTGATGTTGAATAGGTGCTTCGTGTGAACTATGTAAGGCTTGCAAGGCTAAGTGCAAGTTGATGTGAGGTTGCTATAGGAAGCTAAGTGATGTAACGTAAGGAAGAGGGATCTAGCGAGCTGCACAGATCTTTTTTCCTATGTGAAGAGATATTTGGATGGATCTGTGTTGTAACCTAATTAACTAAAGCTAATAAATAACAAGGCTTTGTGGACATAGCCCCAGGGTGGGGGTGAACCACGATAAATATGTGTGTGGTGCTCTGTGCCTCGACCTGATGTGTTTGTCTCTTTCTTTGCTAAGTGGTTTGATGTGTTTAGATAGATCTATTTATGTTTTGTGCTTTTGAGATATGAATGAATGTTAGATCTGATATGTAATATGCTTAGTGCTTGATCTGCCAAATCTAATCTATCTTGTTGTGGCTAAGTTTTGAATTATCTTAGATCTAAGTACATACTATGATGCTATGTGCTATCTCTGAAGTATCATAAGTGTTGAATATTGATGAATAATATATGTTAGGTGATTGCTAAGTGTTATAATCATAGATCTGTGTCCCATCCAAGGTTCCAGACACCTAAGTATTGCAACCACCCCAGCCTCTACCTTGGGTGAGACTTCATCTGCTTCGCAGGTGTTGCCGAAAGGGCCAATAGTTAGGGTTTTGTTGGTGCATTGTTGTATCATTGAACCCTGGGTCTGCCCATGTGCCAACATGACATTGTTTAGACTGAGAATAATCCTGATACAGTGCGGTTTTAACTGAGTAGAAAAAAAGATGATTCAAATGAGTTGATTGAATATGAGTAAGAGGTGGAAAAATTGACTCTAGTGGTAGTGAGGTCATAAATAGTAAAGAAACCAGTTGAAAGGTATAGTCCACCTGATTGTTGTTCCACACTTTTTCAATTTTGCATCGCTGATGAGCCCAAGTTAGTCGGTGAGTTAGTTGACTCGATAGAGGGTAAAATTTGGAAGGACACCATGCTCGAAGAGATACAATCCTCATACAAGAATGAGACATGGGATTTAGTCAAGTTACCTAGTGGAAGAAATCATGTCGGTAGCAAGTGGTTGTTCGAGAATAATATTAATGTTGTAGGACAAGTCAAGAAGCTCAAAGCTCGACTAGTAGCAAAAGGATATTCCCAAGTCAAGGGGGTTGACTTCAGTGAGATTTTTTCCCCTATTACAAAACTAAATTCCATTAGAGTACTAATGTATCTAGCTACAACATTCGATCTGGAGATAGAACAGATGAATGTGAAGACAACATTCCTACATGGGGACCTGGAAGAATAAATCTACATGAAACAACCTGGAGGATTTATAGTAAAGGGAAGGCAAGAGTTGGAGTGAAAACTCAAAATATCCCTTTATGGTCTAAATAAATTGCCAAGGATGTGGTACCAAAATTTTGACACCTACATCCTTAGTTTGGGATTCATGAGAAGCAAAGATGATGACTACATATATTCCAAGGGAGAAGGTGGGTATTTCATATGTGTAGCTTTGTATGTCGATGACATGTTGTTGTTTGGAAAAAACATTGACAGAATAAAGGAGGTGAAGAAGAAACTATCCTCCAAGTTCGATAGGAAGGATCGCGGTGCAGTTAATGTCATTTTGGGAATGGATATTAAGAGAGAACGAGCTGCTAAAAAGATCTAGTTGAATCATATGAAGTATACTAAAACAATTCTGAAAAAATTCAACATGCAAGATTGCAAACCGGTGAAGGTTCCAATTCCAGTGGGAGCAAGGATTACTACTGAACAATGTCCAAAGACACAGGAAGAAATAAAGGACATGGAACATTTTCCTTATGCAAGTGTTGTTGGTAGTCTAATGTATGTGATTGTCTATACTTGACCATCCATTTCCCATGTAGTGGGAGTGTTGAGAAGGTACATGTCGACACCTGAAAAGGAGCACTGGATAGTTGTCAAGAGAGTATTCAGGTATTTGTGTGGCACAGAGGACTGTGCTATATGATAACAAAGAAGACCTGGTGGTGACAATGGTAAATTATATGTATATGTCTTTGTTGAAGTTGACTTAACTGGAGATCTATATCAACAAAGGTCGACCAATGCCTATGTCTTCAAGTTGTTCGGTGGAGCAATAAGCTGGATGAGTAAGTGAGAGGTAGTCATAGCCTTATAAACATCATAAGTTGAATACATGGTGGCCACTCATGGAAGCAAGGAAGTGGTATGGATTGAAAGGTTGTGTTCAAGAATCGGGTTTGAGGAGAAAGATATGAAGGTAAGTTTCGATAGTCAAAGAGAAATATTTATGGAAAAGAACCCTTCTTATCATTAAAATATTAAGAACATTGATGTACAATACCATTTCATAAGAGAGATGGTGGAAATCAACCAGGTGATACTAGAGAAAGTAGACACGTTGGAAAACATAGAAAAATTGTTGACCAAGTATGTGAGTGTTGTGAAGTTCGGTTTTTGCAAAGAGGCAATGGGCATCACTACCTTGGGTCTGTGAACGAAAGTTCGGGAATCTCCTATTTAATCAAATAAGGCAATAAGTGGGAGAATGTTGGTTTGTTATATTCTTTGTAGTGAAATTCGAGTCTAGGTAGATCAACTAAAGGTCGAATTCAAGGTCGATTGCATCGACAACATCGTCAACAATTTGAAGTCAAGGTGGATTGACAGTAAGTTGAAGTTGATGTAGATGAATAATAAGTCAAAGGTCGATGGATTCGATTGTGTAAATTTGAATTCAAATATATCGATGACAATTCAACCGAAAAGAGGTCGAAGTGGGGGTGTGAGACAACCAACTAGATACTGAATGGAGGTCAACTAGCAGTCAACTGGTAAACCGGACTTGGAGTCAACTATAACATAATCCAGGGATTTGTGGGATTGGTATCCAATGATATTAATGGATATGGAACCGCTTTTGGGCACCAATATCTAGGGGTTTTCCTATTGTAAAGCCTATAAATAGGCATGTTGTAAGTTTGTAAAGATGAATGCGATAATTTTAATATTGTAATGCTAATGCATGGTAAATCATATGTTATTGGTCATGTATATGTAAGTTAATTTGGCTACAAGGTTATTCTTGCCTATGCAAGAGGGTATGATGTATTTTTTGTCTTATGTGTGTACCAAGGTTAGAAATGTAACCTTTTTTTATGATTGAATAAGAAAACAAGAGAGCAGAATGCTCAAAGGAGTGTTGGTTTTCCTGGCTAAGGGTTTTTAGGGTAAAATATCAATGTACTATGTGATTGCTTGTTTCATTTTGATTATTTATTAAATTGTTCTTCTCTTCTACTAGGATTAGTGTGGAAGTGCTCTACATTTCTTGACACTTCACACCTGGCCCCATACAATCTTGATTGGGTAAAAAATAAAGTCCATCATCTCACTATCTCCTAGTGTTGTGTGATTCCTTTTGCTATTGGCCATTTTTGGGATATTGTGGTGTGTGATGTATCTCCTCTTGATTGTGTCAATTTGTTATTTGACCTTCCCTATGAAAATTCCTAACACACTATATATCATGATAAATCTCATCAATAACACTTGCAACTTGAGGGGAGAACCTATGTTCTTACTTCTTTTGCTTTAAATCCACCTAGCCTATTAATAACCAAGCATCCTTTAATCAATTCAGTTTGAACCAATGCATCTCTTTGTGATTAGTATTCCCCATTAACCCAAACAACCAGAATAAACATATAATTTCCTCCATGGATCTCTCACTCCAATAATTTTCAAATGTATTTACCCAACCCATGGGACTACCCCCATATTTTTCTATTGAGCACACACTTGATCTAATTCCTAGTTCTTCTTTACCCAACACCTAATCCTAGTGCATCACTCCCTAAGAAGCTATTGAGATGAAATGACCAATTGGTCAACTTTTTAACTTATTCCATATTCCACCTTCATCATCACCATGTGTGTCCCCCTCCTTTATTATGCCAAACAAGGATGATTCAAAATGGCGCCTAGTGACCACTTATTGTTCCCTCAATAAAGTCACTCCAAGAAACTACTACACCCTACCCCATATTGAGGATTTCTTGGACCACTTACAAGGGGATTATTCCTTCACATAGATGGACTTGACAACTGACTACCATGAAGTTATAAGGAATGCAATAAGTCATTTGGGTAAGTATGTGGTCATTTATCTTGATGATATCTTGGTATTTAGTAATTCTTCGGAAGAACATATTTTGTGTGTCTGTAGCATCCTTGAGCTACTACATGAACATATACTTTAGGTAAAGAAATACTATTTTGGACACACATCATTTCCACATTTGGGACTCATACTAGACATAGTAAGGGGTTGATCAGATATATATCGGGTACATGTTTTGGAATAATGGCCAATGCACTCCAATTCCCATGACCTCAAGAGTTGTTTTGGAAAGGTTGAGCAATGATTTTCTCATATTTAGACCACATTATGATCTACATAAGTTCTTCATTTGTCAGATAGGAATTGACCCTTTGAGATTGAGAAGGATGAATTTCATTTCACCAGTGAGGTTGTACTTAAACATGGATGTCATATGATGGAATACCCTTGATAGAATATTGTTCCTTTTGGCTCTACACATTAGCAAAATGAGTAACAGTCGTCTCATGTTTTTATCAACAACATAGGTTAGTGCCACACTCAGGTAGAAACTTCCTTGCAAGCACAAGAGCATGCAAAATAGAGGCATGATAAGTAGTGCACTCCCTTTTTCTTTTAGTCGAGAGATCATTTGTGGCTCTTAATGTAGATACATCGCTTCAGAGGGAAGAATCCTAATATGCATATCAACTGGACTTTCCTGCAGAGCTCGACATCCACGATGTGCTTAATGTTAATAATATCAAATTATTTGAGCCACTTCCCCCTCAAAAAATAGTAACAATTTAACATCCCATAGATAACATTCTATATTTTTAGCCTCCTCTTCATGCTAATAAAATTATTGACTTTAATACCAGGAGAAATTTCCAGCCATGCCAGCCATAGTATCTTTCATATCTTGTGCGTCGAAAGGGACAGACACTAGTTCATGGAAAATGGATGTCTACAACATTACAATGTAATTTCCCTCATTTGTTGGTAGAAGCGAGGATTCTTCTAGATCTAAACAAGGAGGTATTGGGCCACGATGAACTGCACACCACTTCCTAGCCCACTCAGGATGAGGGGGCACTCCATAATTAGTATGGTAGTTTTCTTCATAGATTTCTATTGTAGTCATTTATTTCACTAATCACTTCAACAATTTTTCTTGCAAGCCTTTATCTTGCTTCAACTATTTCCATTATAGTCATTTATTTCACTTCCATGATTTTTTGTTGTAATACATTAGTTTTCTTCCTTCCATTGTAAACAACTAATAATGAGAAGGAAAAAGTCACCTTGCTTATAGAAGGAAATCCTCTCTCACTCAATGGAACAGATGGTTTTTCGTATGTTCTAATTATTCTTATATATTGTGTGTATGCTTTATTTCCATACTATAGGATATCTAACTTGTGTTCTTCACTAAACATTTAGTTTTTTATGTGTGTTTTTAAGATCTGTATTCCATATCACCACCGCTAGCATGAGATATTGAAATAACTAACTCTAGGCTATGTGGTCATCAATAAGAGTCATGCAATCCATCAACATAGGAATCTAACTACCATTCCACCATTCAAGAGAAACGTCCCTCAATTTCTATGATACAAATCTTGGGCCACCATCCAAAACAAACCAAAGGAATTTCCCACCTTTTCCAACATAATGCGGGAGCATACTACACAAGTCATGGGAATAATGAATCATTTTATCGAAATTAATTTAAACCTACACTTTGTGTTGTTTGGGCTTATCAACATTAATCCTCCTATTGGAATATTCAATGAAATCATCATTGGTTGATATACTTAGGGAATTGGATGAACCAACCCCCATTTTAAAATTTCAATATTCCTCTTTTCAAGTGTGAGGCCTCATTGATTAAATATTCACCTATTCTTTTGTTTCCCTTAGAATTTGTAATATTCCATGAAATCAACATTGGTTTATATACTTAAGGATTTGATGAATCAATGCCCATTTTTTTAATTTCAATATTCCTTCTTTCAAGCGTGAGGCCTCATTGGATAAATGTTCTCGTATTGATTCCTTTCCCTTAGCAAATGATATAATTTTATTGTTTCAAATAATTTAGTTCTTGATGAGATCTTATCATTATCCTTTCCATTTTACAATCCATCAAGATCAACAAATTTTGCATGTGTATTATGATAAGAGAGGAATCTCGTATAATAATGGATACCTTAATTCTATTGGTTTTGCATTTAAAGAGTGTGGTAGCATACCATAAGAGCCATGAGAATAACGAGTCATCTTGTCCAAATTAATTCAAACATGCACTTGGTATTTTGGGGGGTTATTAATATTAATCCTCCAGTTGGTAGATTCAATGAAATCGTCATTGTTTTATATACTTAGGGAATTGGATGAATCAATGCCCCATTTTTAAATTTCAATATCCCTTCTTTCAATCATAAGGCCTCATTAGTTAAATGTCCACCTATTCTTTCTTTTCACTTACCACTTGGCATATTCAATGAGATCAACATTGGTTTATATGCTTAGGGATTTGGATGAGTCGATGCCACATTTTTAATTTCAATGTTCCTTCTTTCAAGCATGAGGCCTCATTGGATAAATGTTTTCCTATTGATTCCTTTCCCTTAGCACATGATAGAATTTTATTGCTTCAAATATTTTGGTTCTTGATGAGATATTAGCGTGACCTTTGAAAATTTACAATCCATCAAGGTCAATGAATTTTTCACATGTCTTATGAAAAGAGAGGAATCCCATATAATAATCAATACCTTAATTTTATTGGTGTATCATTGAATGAGTGAGGGAACATACCATAAGATCCATGAGAATATCATATCATCTTGTCCAAATTAATTAAATCCTATGCTTGGTGTTGTTTGGGGTTATTGATATTAATCCTCCAGTTGGCATATTCAATTAAATCGACATTCATTTTATACATAGGGAATTGGATGATCCAATGCCACATTTCTAAATTGCAGTATTCCTTCTTCCAAGCATGACACCTCATTGGTTAGGTTGAATGTCAACATATTGTTTCCTTTCACTTCACACTTGGAATATTCAACAAAATAGACATTGTTTTATATACTTAGGTATTTTTTTAACCAATGCCCTATTTTTTAATTTCATTATTCCTTATTTCAAGCATGAGGCCTCATTGGATAAATGTTCACCTAATGATTCCCTTAACACATGTATAATTTTATTGTTTCAAATCTTTTAGTTCTTGATGATATCTTATCATGATCTGTGACAATTTATAATCCATCAAGGTCAATGAATTTTGCATATGTATTTTGATAAAAGATGAATATCGTATAATAATCAATACCTTCATTCTACTAGTGTATCATTCAATGTGTGTGGGATCATACCATAAGAGACATGAGAGTAATGAATCATCTTGTCCAAATTAATTCAAACCTACACTTGGTGTTTTTTTGGGTTATTAATATTAATCCTCCAATTGGCATATTCAATGAAATGGACATTGGTTTATATACTTAGGGAATTGGATGAACCAATGCCCCATTTTTAAATTTCAATATTCCTTCTCTCAAGCATTAGGACTCATTGGTTAAATTTCCAACTATTGTTTCCTTTCCCTTATCACTTGGAATATTGAATGGAATTGACATTTGTTTATATACTTGTGGATTTTGATGAACCGATTTCTTGATTTTTAATTTTCATATTCATTCTTTCAAGAATGAGGCCCCATTGGCTAAATATTCTCCTATTAATTCCTTTCACTTAGCACATGATAGAATTTTAATTCCTTTCCAATTTAAAATCCATCAAGTTCAACTAATTTTGAATATGTCTTATGATAAGAGAGGAATCCGATATAATAATCAATAACTTAATTCTATTGGTGTCAAGGTGCTATAGCGGGAAAACCCCTCTACGGACTACACTAGGGTTATAAAGTGCAGGCAGAGCTAATCGTCTAAATTCTCCTACTTTTGATCAACTATCTCGTCATTACCCCATAATCATACATAAAATTCAAAGTATAGGGATCCGGTAGGCATATCTTGAACTCCATGTCCGGTGTTGATCCCTTTGCGCTCGGTTTTTTCTCGAATGCAAGTCTCCTCCCAAGGCTGACCTGCATTCACCAAAATACAAACAAGAAACTAAAAGCATGCATTCTACATATGGATTATTGGGTTAGACATCATAATCAAGAAATGTAAACAAATCAGAAAGATTTAAGATGTCATTTGGTGGGACATAAAAAGTACTTCTTTATATTAATCTTACAAAAGTCGTTTACAACATGAGACCAACACTGCTCCTCGAACTCGGTCATGGGATCCTCTTCACCATGCACCGACTGCTTCCACATATTCTTCTCCTCTTCAGTTCTCTCTAGGTAAATGGCAACGATTTGCAAAGGAGGAAGAAGGAATTCTAGCTCAAACTCACAATGTGGTTGTGAAATATTAGGGCAAAGGGGGAATATTGAAATGGGCAGAGTTTCTATCCTCTCGTGCTTCTTTTTGGAATGGGACCCCAACACCTTATTTTATAGGAAAAATATATAGTAACTATTGGGGTGATTGGCTATGTGCAGTCAATTGATTAAGCAATGGTCCGAAAACCCGTATCCCTTTTCAATTTTCATTTTTCGTGATTTTTTGTGAGTGTACGCAAGATGTAGTGGTGCAACAAGCATGTGTACATGGGAAGTAGTGATGTAGGGTGTGTACACCTTCAAAACAATGGTTTTTAGAAGAGTTGTTTGGTGATGGCTTGGAAAAGTTAGCAAGTAAGATGGCATGATTACAGGTATGCATGTCTGGTGCAATTTAGGGTTATAACAGATGCCCCCTAATGTGTGAGGTCAAAAGAGCATTTGATGGACGAAATACATTGCAAATATTCACCAATGTATGAAGCGAGTGAGACAAGGGACCAGAGTTCAGGGGGTGCCATCTGCAAAAATAACAATTTGTCTCACTGAGGCGGGCATACCCATGCTTGGGATGAAATAAAATCATGGTTGCCAATCAAATACACTGCAGATCCATGTCATATAACTATATAAAGTGTAGCCGTGAGAAGTACACAGTGGATCTACATATCAAAATCAAAAGATATACATGTATAGTATCCATATTCAAGAAGCCAATGATGCCAGATGGCTGGAGATGAGGTCCTCATAGCTCAAGCAACAACTTCAAAATTTTCAAAACTCAGGTAGGAGTGTAATGTCAGTGTACGACTTCACTACGGAGAGGTATTCGATGGCTCATTGGGAACAGACAAGAGGACCTTGGTGATTAGGTGGAGAACTTCATTGATTTTGAGAAAGGACTTGATTGGATTTTCGGGGTGGCCGGGCATGAGGACAAGAGACAAATTGCAGAAGGGCCGACTCAATTTTAGTAAAACTTCCCTTGGAAAAAAGCATGACAAAAGATGAGACTCATGCAGCATGACATTGATATAAGTTCACAATGCAGGAGGCAATGCGAACTCTCCATATGTTTGGAAGGGTAACCAAATGGAGGAGGACACAATTCTATGTGGCGAGAAAAGATTCATAAGATCATATTGAATCCTAGGGCTTGACGAAAAAACAAAAGGATGTGCTTTGTCCAAGAGTGAATAATTGTGTTGTTAACAAAAACAAAGCACTTTTCCCTTCCTCTTTTTGGGGTATATATATATATTTTTTGTCTTTTTCAATAATTTTGGAGAGCTTGAAAAATATTGAAAGAATGCTACGTTACAAAGGAGGAATGAGTGTCATAGAAATACTAGTTCCAAGCACAAGGAACATACTGATGCTCAGAGAAAGGGGACATATGCAGGAAAAGGACACTCGGAAAAACTCCTCCATGGGTCAAGGTGTCAAGATGCAGAGGAAAAGTTCTACAAGGATTTCATATAAGGCATGCTTCAGATGGTTCAGTTGAGAGCAACATGGAACCAACATTAGGCCAAAGACGCAGGGATGCAAATGCAATTAATAAGACACAATGATAACATCCTTCGATGTAATTTTAACGAGCCCAAAGAAGGTAAGATTGGCGGTTTTTCATTTTTAGAGAGTCTGAAAAAGCGTAAAAGCAGACTCTACTGAGGTACCTTTTTCGAAGGTAGTCTAGTCGATTCGAGAAAGGGGTAAACTAGAACTGAAAAGATGTCTATTCAAAACCATTTTAACGAGTGTGACAAAGACAAGATCACTCAGTAATTTTTTCATATTTAAGGAGTCTGAAAAAAGCTTAACTATGGACTCCATAAGGGATGTTCTTCTTGACCAATTAAATGAGTGTGAAGAAAGAAGGTCACTTGGCAATCTTTTCAATTTTAGGGAGACTGAGAAGAGCTTAACTATGGACTCCATGGGGGTTCCTTTTTCGTAAATTCAGTCCCTCAGGCCCAAAAAAGGGTTAAATTTATACCTGAGAATACTCTTCTAGAGAATGGAGGCTCCTAGAGTATACCTTTTTTTGTACAGTTGACCATCCATATCGAAAAAGGGGTAAACTATCGTTGGACATACGTGCCTTCTAATTTTAGTTTGTTGAGCATGAAGGGAAAAAAGATCACTCGTAAATCTTTTCATGTTTAGAGGGTCTGTAAAGGGCTTAAAAGAAGACTCGTTGTTTTGGGGAGTCCCGAGGGTGAGGTCAAAAGAGATAATGAATCATGCAAATGAGGCACAAACTTGTAATCAGGAACAACTAAAAAGGACTCCCAAGCCTATAATCATTAACGACGGCATGGACACCAAAATGAAACCAAGATCTACCTAGGGAATCCATGTGAAGGTAGGATCTACCAATAAATTACGACACTTCTAGAGCAGGAGTGAGGGTTCCATGTCACAATTCGGTGGGATTGATCCTATGGAAAAGAGAAAAAAGACAATGAGGTGCAACAAGTGGAGGTGGAATCCTAGCTTACATGCACAAAGTTGGAAAAATGACTTTTTACCAAAAGACCTTTAAAAAATGACCCAACTCTCAAAAAGGTTCCCAATACCCAAAGTAACACATATCGTAACATCCCCCAAGAAACTCAAGAACCATACTAAACGATTTTCAAGCTAGAAAAAATGACAAAAGGGTCCAAAAAAATGACAAAAAAGGGGCCAAAAAGTCTATAGATAGAAGCTGGCATCTCATTATCACCATTGTAAATTGAGAATTGAGAAAAAAGTCAAAAACACCCCTTTGCCAAAAGAGTTGATTCCGAGAGATTTAGTGGACGAAACAAACTTCTGCTTGGACCAAGTAAGTAGAAACTAGCCCCTCCTACATTTCCATTCTTCCTTTTTGTATTTATTTTTGTTTTCTTGGGGGGCGTTGACATTTAAAGAGGTTGGACCTGCGTGTATGCAGGATTTCCAAGAACAACCCAAGTGTGCACGCGGGCAGAAGATAATTTTCCTATGTACACATGTGAATGTCACCAAGACAACCCATGTACACTCTCCAATAAGTGGAAAAATAAAAAGCCAAGAGTTAAATCCCCATGAATTTGTCATTTTGCAGGATGTATTTTCATTGGAGAGAGAGGGAGCATGAGGACATTGATTTTTTAGTCTCGGAAGACCCTGCTGCTATCGTTGTTTTATCACAATGTGGGTTGTTAAAATTCTTCTAGTGTCCATTTATGAGGGAGAAACCCAGGTTGTTAAATGCTTTGATAGATTACTGACATCGTGACATAGAGGCATTTATGCTCAAGGGGCAGTCATTGACTCCAACGAATGAAGACATTTAATTCCTGACTGGTCTCTCGAGGAGAGGGGATCTAGTCAACTTGCATACTCTTCCCCCTGGGCCTCACAACATTGAGGAGTTGATTGGACTCCATTGCGAGGTTGGTACTGAGAAAGTAGGTTCTCAGGTGCCCATACACAAGATCAACAACTTATCACTAAAAGTGATAGTTCTTCTCATTGGGAGGATCACTGGATCTACATCTTTACATCAGGCCTCCCGGGCACACATGCATTGTGCAGTGCATTGCTTGAATGCACGGATTTTCGACTGGAGTACAAACATGTTGGATTGCATGAAGAGACAAATAACAGAGTGTCGGATACAGGAACACCGAAACTTCGAGTTTGGGACTGTTTTATGTTCCTTTTTCTTCGAGAGGGTACCTAGTTGCAGTCCTCGAGAAACAATACGAGGGCATGATGCCTCTCTCCCAACGCTATGCAGATGAGCAGCGTTGTTGCCGCGACAAGGGGGAGGGAGGACCATCGAGGCCTTCAATGATAAATTTTTTGACTGGTGGTCTCGGCAGATTCTGCATATAGAGGACTAATCCTATGCGGGGATCAACCTTTCTAGAGATCCTGACATGCCTGTACCTTCCAAAGCGAAGTGAGGAGAGCTAGGTATGCTTGTTTTCCAAAGTTATTTAATTTTTATTTCTTTTTATATATATCATTTTTATGTGTACCAGAGTATCTGAAAACTATGTATCTGTTATGTACAGATGTGGGGCCAGTGCATCCAATAGACTTCTCAAGGACTAGGCATCATCCTCAACCAGAGGCAGGACTAGCCGCAGCTGCTGAACCAATAGCAACAGAAGGGGGTCCTCTAGCCAGAGAGGCTGAGAGATTATTCAGACGGGTGGAGCAGAACCTCACCGTGCTCACTCGTACAGTCCCTATGGTAGAGATCGAGGATCCCCCACTGTCTATGCAACCTCATGTTGTTGGGGTGCCACAGACTTGGGTCCAGCTCTTCTGGCGTTTGGCAAATGCCATTGTTCACTATGGCAAGGCCAACAGGCCCCACCCTTAGCTAGGATGGACTACTTACGTGCCGAGAGAACTTTTTGTATATTTTTTAGGGCATAAGCCCCATGACTCTTACTGGAAATATTTTTGAGGTGCTTGCGCCCACCCATGTACTCTGATATTTTTGATATATATATATATATATATATATATATATATATATATGTATATTTACATATTTTTACGTCTTATGGATTACATCTATTTTATAAATGTATTTACATGTGCTTGTGTGTGCTTTTTCTTACATGTGTGCAATATGAAAATACAATACATGATTAGCTAGGGTATCTGTGATTTGATTAAGTCTCCTAGGAACATGGATATATGTAATGTAATCAAAGCTTCGTTCTAAGAGACGTACCCTAAGGAACCGTCGGTGTAGTGTAGGATCGTAAACGCGGTAAACCCCATTTAACTGGGACACAACCAGTTGAGTGTCTAAGTAGACCCAAAGGTCAGAGATACCATGCGACAAAGCATCACGAAGCAATTGTAAGACTGCGTTGTATTCGGTGACATTTTTTGTGGAGTCACCTAAACAGATACCTCCTGAAGATAGAAACTGGCCCTGGGCCTGAAAATCACCCAAGTTGCGGAAGTAAGCCTCCAAGTGTGTTGGCTAGTGTCATCCGTGAACCCAATGAGCACCTCTGATTCACTTGACATCTACCATAGTGAAAAAGATGACATAAAAAACGACACATCCATAAAACCAAAAAGACAAAAATATAAAAATAAAATTTATAAGAACTATACATATGTACAAGAAGTCACCCAAGGTGACCCACCTATGAGTAATACTTCTTGAGGTAGATCCCATTTCTAGGCTACACCAAAGCATTTCCCTCAAAGTCCACCAAATTATAAGTGCCCTTCTTTAGAACCTCCTTGACGATGAAAGGTCTGACCCACATGGGTTTGAACTTGCCTGCCCCCATGGGGTCCTTATCTTGGTCATAGAATAGGACAAGGTCGCCTTCAAAGAAAATCCAAGGATGGATGGAGTGATCATACTGACACTTGGATTTTTGTTTGTGAGACTCGTTATCTAAGGCTACATCCTGACGCTGCTCATCAAGATGGTCAAGATATAATAAACAGTCTTCAAGCGGTGAAGTGTCTGGCAATAACTGTACCACCAAATTTAGAGATGAGATCTAACACTCTATAGGAAAGACTTCTTCCAGCCCGTAAACGAGTTGAAAAGGTGAGAAACCGGTTGCAGTCTTAACAGACATTCGGTAGGCCCATAGTGCCGAGTACAACATCAAATGCCAATTTGACTTGGCAAAATTGATCATTTGTTGTAAAATAGTCTTAAGGGATTTATTCACAGCTTCCACTTGACCATTAGCTTGTGGGTAGTAGGGTGACGAATGTTATTTCCTCAACCCAAGCTTTGACGTTAACTCGGACATCATTTTATTCTGAAACTGACTGCCATGGTTAGTGACAATCTCTCTCGGGACGCCAGACCTTGCTATTATTTGGTTAAACAAAAAGAGAGTTCTTGTATCACTATCATATTTAAATGTTGGCATAGCCTCGACCCACTTCATAAAGTAGTATATTGCTACGATGATATAACGGTGCCCCCTTGGTGAAGGGGGGTTTCATGTAGAGTAATCAATCCCCCACTTGGTGAAGGGACCAACTGTGATGACAGGAAACATGGGAGCGAGGTGTGACCTCATCTTTCGAGAGAATATCTGACACGGGTGGCACTTCTTGACTGATTCAACACAATATTTGATTAATGTCAGCCAAAAGTAACTGTATCATAGAATCTTTTGGGTTGTTGCCAACCTAGACAGATGACTACCACATGCTCCAGTGTGGAAATCGTTAAGCACAATTTTCACTTCTTCATGAGTGAGACACTGGAAAAGGATGCAATCTACACCTCGATGATACAAAGTGTCCTCGAGTATGAGATAGTTCTTGGCCTAATGGCATATACGACAACGCTCATCATGAGAAGCAGAGGTGGGACACGTAAAATTATGGAGATAGACTAGTATATCTCCATACCAGGGGTCTGAGGACGTGATCAAAAACATGTCTCCTTTAATAGGTGACTCCTCAAGTATAACATCTCTGGATTCGAACAAAAGTTTCGATATGAGTTCCGCAAAGACCAATGCCTTTTTGGATTTCACCGAAACAAAATCCAAGTCGAATTCCTGGAGGATAACTATCCATCTAATGATATTTCCGCCGATTACATGTCGTGTCAACACGTATTGAAACAGATTCACAATGGAAATGACGGTGGTCTTGCGAAACAAGATGTAATGACAGAACCACTTGACATCATGAACTGCTGCCAATGCAAGTTTTTCAACGTGGGAATAATTGAGTTCTGGTCCAACCAGGCCTTAGCTCATTCCCCCACTTGGTGAAGGGGGGTTTCATGTAGAGTAATCAATCCCCCACTTGGTGAAGGGACCAACTGTGATGATAGGAAACATGGGAGCGAGGTGTGACCTTAGCTTTCGAGAGAATATCTGACACGGGTGGCACTTCTTGATCGATTCAACACAATATTTGATTGATGTCAGCCAAAAGTAACTGGATCATAGAATATTTCGGGTTGTTTCCAACCTAGACAGATGACTATCCATATAATGATATTTCCGCCGATTACACGTCATGTCAACACGTATTGAAACAGATTCACAATGGAAATGACGGTGGTCTTGTGAAACAAGATGTAATGACGGAACCACTTGACATCATGAATTGCTGCCAATGCAAGTTTTTCAACGTGGGAATAATTGAGTTCTGGTCCAACCATGCCTTAGCTCAATCCCCCACTTGGTGAAGGGGGGTTTCATGTAGAGTAATCAATCCCCCACTTGGTGAAGGGACCAACTGTGATGACAGGAAACATGGGAGCGAGGTGTGACCTCATCTTTTGAGAGAATTTCTGACACGGGTGGCACTTCTTGACCGATTCAACACAATATTTGATTAATGTCAGCCAAAAGTAACTGTATCATAGAATCTTTTGGGTTGTTGCCAACCTAGACAGATGACTACCACATGCTCCAGTGTGGAAATCGTTAAGCACAATTTTCACTTCTTCATGAGTGAGACACTGGCGAAGGATGTAATCTACACCTCGATGATACAAAGTGTCCTTGAGTATGAGATAGTTCTTGGCCTAATGGCATATACGACAACGCTCATCATGAGAAGCAGAGGTGGGGAACGTAAAATTATGGAGATATACTAGTATATCTCCATACCAGAGGTCTGAGGACGTGATAAAAAACATGTATCCTTTAATAGGTGACTCCTCAAGTATAACATCACCTGATTCGAAAAAAAGTTTCGAGATGAGTTCCGCAAAGACCAATGACTTTTTGGATTTCACCGAAACAAAATCCAAGTCGAATTCCTGTAGGATAACTATCCATCTAATGATATTTCCGCCGATTACACGTCGTGTCAACACGTATTGAAACAGATTCACAATGGAAATGACGGTGGTCTTGCGAAACAAGATGTAATGACGGAACCACTTGACATCATGAACTGCTGCCAATGCAAGTTTTTCAATGTGGGAATAATTGAGTTAAAGTCCAACCAGGCCTTAGATCAGGAAATAAATCACGTATTCTAAGAGCAAAGCATCCTCCTGATCCAAGACCATACCAATGGTCGACTCTACAATGACCAAGTACAATAAACAATCTTTATTATAATTGGGTGGCCAAAGTAGAAGGGTAGATGTGAGGGTGTGTTTCAACGCTTTGAAAGAGCACTGAGCGACTTCGTCCCAATGAAAAGGAACGTCCTTATTCAGTAAACGCATGAAACCCTTTGTGATATCCGCACAGTTTGCGTTGAAACACCGTAAAAAGTTTGCTTTTCCTTGTAAACTCTGAAGCTGAGGGATTGTGCACGGGGGAGGCAACTAAAATATAACCTCAACCTTTAGAGGATTGACCATGATCCTTGTTGTTGAAACTATGAAACCAAGAAGGCGACCTGATGTTACAAAAAAACTGCATTTGTTAGGATTCAAGCGAATTTGGTAGTAGTGACATCGTTCAAAGATAAGTCAGAGGTGTGTGGGATGATCAACTCTCTTACGATATCGTGACGCTAAATCGTCAAGATAAGCCTTGAATATGTGTTTGAGGTCATGGAAATAAAAATACATGGCTCGCTGAAAAGTAGCTCCAACATTTTTTAGACCAAAAGACATCTTTGATAAGAGAATGTACCCCATGGACAAATTAAAGAGGTTTTGTGTTGGTCTTCGGGTTTGATCTGTATCTAATTGTATCCCGAAAAACCATCCATGAAAGAAAAGGCCTCCCAACCTGCGCATTCATCAACTATCTGGTCAATAAATGGCATGGGGAAATTATCCTTTGGACATGCCTTGTTCAAATCACAGAAGTTCGTACATATGCGAATCAGACCCTTCTTTTTGTTGACTGGCACAAGATTTGACACTCATTGAGTCAATTGAACGGGGTAGATGAAACCAACTTTGAGTAGTTTCTCTACTTCATCCTTAATATTTGTTTCTTTCCTAGGATTAACTGGATGAAGATTTTGTTGGACTGGCTTGGCATCAGGATATGTTGTGATTTCATGTTCAAATATTCTTGGATCTATGCCTGGAGTTTCCTCGTAAGACCAGGAAAACATGTCGTAGAATTATTTAAATAAATCCTTGTATATTTGAATCTCCTCGGGGGAGCATTCTGCTCCGACGAAGACATTCTCTACGATGCCAGGGGTTCTGGAGATATCCATAGGTATCTTTTTAGAGATGGTTTCCATATTTCCTTTAGCATAAACAACGTGCATAGCCAAAGGATTGATAGGACAAACCCTATCTCCAGTCATAGTCAGAGTGAATTATTCAGCTTCAATTCTTCATAACTCTGGGAGGAAATAAGATCTGTGATGGAGATCATCCCAGGGTCTATTCGGACTAGTCATTTCCTCAATAATTTCCTCGTTTGAGGGAAATACCAAATCTAAAGAATCACTATCGGCGAGGGAACCTTGAGCCCAAATAGGCTCGAGAACTAGATATAACTCATGTGCGGGAGTTGGGTCGGGGTCGACAGAAGCTTGCTTGACTATAGAGTATGCAACTTCTATCGTGGACAAAGGCATGGGAATGCCATGGTGCCCTATCCCTTCCATCGTAGTTGATGGGGAAGGAAGAGTCCATGGATCGTTAAAGTAAGTCGTGCAAAACGATGAGATTTGAAAGATTTCAGCCCTAAGTTGGTTGGGGACCATCGATATGTAATGTACATTGCAGGTAGGAGGAAGGTAATCAAAAGTACCCATCAAAGGTGGGAACAAAGCAACCCCTAATTTGACAATGTCAGGCTGGGGGTTATCAATCATCGGGACCGTGGATACCCCCGATGAAGCATCAGGACGGGAGAAGTATAACTGATCAATGGACATGATAAGGCCCTCGTGTGGAAACAACAAGACCTGAAAAACTGTCGTGACCACTTCTTGCATAGCATAGGTCCAACTCCTTCCTAACAAGAGATTGTAGTCGAGAGACGCATCAGCCACTTCAACCTCGACGCACACGGTCTTCCCCCCTAACTGCATGGGGAAAGAGGGGATGATTCCATGTGGTCGGAATAAACGACCGTTGAAAGCGGTAAGAAGAGTAGGTGATGGAGACAAAATGGGTTGGCCAATGGCCTTCCAACATGCCAAAGACATCACGAATGTTGAGGCGCCCTCATCAACCACCGTGCGGAAAATGTTCCGAGTAAAATTTTTCGTGGTGTAAGCCACTACTATCTGAAATGCCACGTGGTAAGGAATACAAGGTTTTAAGTCGGTTGTATCAAGCATGATCATTCCCGGATTACAAGTCTTAGTAGATCCTAAGGCAACTAATAGAGCCTCTCTCTGGGAAGGGCAGCTCTGGAGGACTTCGAAAGAAAACATTGCACAAGGGGTTTGAGACAAATCCTCCACCACATAGTAGTTATGGGCAGCCCTTGCATTTGGTTTGTGGGAAGCTTTCTTGAACACACCTTTGGGGATGCGTGTCATTTTTTCACCCAACGTCTTCTCAATCTAGAGAGGAAGGGGTGGGTTTTCGTCTTCGTTACCCTTCTCAGAGGCATTTTTCATTCTATAGTCACGTGTCCTACTTGTTATGTCAACACTACCTTTCATCATATACACATCCGCGGATGAAGGATTACCCGAAGACGGAGGGGGTCCCTGACTGCCCCCTTCCATGCTCGAAGAGGCTAGATTTAAATTTTTCCCATGTCGAAATGGATTCGTAACACACCAGGCTACTGTTGTGCCAATAACTTATGGGCCTCCAAAATCCAAGGGCACTGGTGAGTCAGATGGTCTTCCGTGCAAAGATTACAAGGATACTTCGAATTTTTATTTTCTGTGTTTCCCTCGCCAACATTATTGGTAGGTTTCTTATCCCCCTTACCCTTCTTTCGTTGTTTCTTCTTTCTATCATGCTATTGGGTGGCCTTCATGTTTTTCAATTTCACACTATGTACATCCAACATTTGAGTAGGGGAAAAAGATGAACTAGTGGTCTGGTTGGCCACTGTCTGCTGTATTGACAATTGATGCAATTGATTCGATAGTTGATCAATGGGATTTCTTTGCGCTGAACCAACAATACCATCGGCATGTGGTCCAAAATTCTATCTAGTCTTGTCAAGTATCGACCATGGTGCATCTGGCAAAACTTCGTAAAGTAAACCAGACTGAGAGTAAATCAGCTCTAGTTGTTGAGCTCTCATTATCACTTATTCTTCTGAAAATACCCCCGAGGTTGAGATGTCTTTAGATAACTGGGGTACCAAAGACTTAAGCAACTACTCAAGAAGGAATGGCGGTGGGATTGGTACTTTTGTCAAACTCTTCCAGCATCTCCATTCTTGTATGTGATCTAAGATATGGTCCTCTTTTGTCTACTCAAAGTTGTCCAGCAATTTGGTGTTGACGTCGTATCTAATAGGTAATTAGAAATGGTTTAAGAAAGCCATTGGAAATTCGTCGAAGGTAGAGTATCTTGAGCGGTCGAGCTCGATGTACCATTTTGCAGAACTCCAGATGAGAGTGTGTTGAAACAAACACAATTGGATGGAGTCGTCTATCAAAGAGTTGGACGAGCACCATAAATGGAAGGTAGTCACATGATCTCTTGGATGTTCGTTAGGCTTAGCCTCGCACTTTGGAATGTTCGAAGGCAACTTGGCTGGCATGGGAGGTGATCCAGATTTTGTGAGAAGAACGAAATGACTACAGATTATTACTAGACGCTTAACATGGAATAACAGATATACAGTAAAACTGGTTTTCTATTCAATAAGGAAATAAGATGAAACTATAAAATGTAGCGGAAAACAAGCTTGTTGGAATGGTGGCAGCTTTCTCTGAGAAGAGATGTGACAGTTGCACTCATTCTCAAGAAGATGATTACAATGAGGCTCTCAAGGCCTTTTTACAATAAATAGGATTTTCAAAAACCCTAAACATCCAAAAACCTAACCCTAGGAGATGAAGCGCCAAAAGTCATGTGGGGCCCCGTTTGGGTAAGTCAGTACATCAACTTCCCGTGGTCATAACTTTTGCATACGATCTATGTTTTAGGCATATGATAGTCCATTGGAAAGATCTATCCGAGGAATACAACAGTTGCAAAAAAATTCATGATAAATTTTGCAACCGCAACATACCCCAAAAAACATCGTTTAGGGCCTCAAAATGGCTCCAAAAGTTCAGGACCCGAAAAACTGCTAAAAATAGTAAATTATCAAAATTGCTAGAAAGTTGTTTTGAGCCAGCTGGAAAAGGTGGGTGGCCACCGATATCCACCTAGATCAATCCTCCATACTTAGGAAGCAATGGTCTCCATTGCATTGAGTTCCCCCATCAGATGAGGAAATTTCTGCTGAATTTGGCCCCGGGTGAGCCCACTTGCCTTGGTCCAGGAGCTGCCCTGCTTTGATGACTTGATGAAGATGGATCCTTCATTGTCGAGTTCCCTTGATATATGTCTCCACAATCTAATCACTGGATGCCTATTGTATGCAGTCGGGGTTGAGCTCTGTTGGTGTCAGTTGTTTTGCTACGTCTAAGGTGTCCAATAATGGTGGGAAATAAGGCTGAAGGAGGTCCACGTTGAACACTGGGAGCAGGCCAAGGAAAGGAGGAAGGTTGAGCACAAAATCATTATCCCCCATAGCCTTGGTGATGGTGTACGACCCATAACAGAGTGGGTGAAGCTTCCGATGGGGTCCTGTAAGGCGTTCTTTCTGCAAGGGAAACCAAACTTTGTCGCCCACCTGGAACTTATGTGGAATCCGATGTTGATCATGGCACTACTTGTACTTGTCATTGGACTTCTGTAGGATATCCCGAACCTGTTGGCAGAAGTGTTGGATCCTCTCAATGAACCGGGTGGCTTTGTCAGTCTCAGTTGAAGCAGGAGAGGAGTCAGTCGAGGTGACCACTAGGGGAAGTGAAACATCTATGGGACCCAATGGTTGGAATCCCCACCCCACCTGAAAGGGGTTGTGGCTGGTTGAGCTATGCAGGGCTCGGTTGTAGCTATGATGGACATAGGGAAGACTCTCATCCCATGTGCGAGGGTGCTTGGAATTATACATGTGCAGGATATGCACGATCATTTGATTTACGACCTCGGTTTGGTCATCTTTCTGGGGGTGGAAGGTTGTGGATTTGGTGAGCTTGCTGTCCAACAGTGACCAAAGGCTCGATTAGAATGTACTGATAAATTGACTATCCTGATCTAAGACAATGGTTTGTGGGATTCCAAAATGTACCCAGACTCGTTCAAAGAAGAGCTTGGTAGTGGCTTCTGCTATGATGCTCTTCTTGCAAGCAACCAAAATCGTCATCTTAGAAAAGTGATCGACAACCAAAAAAACATAGTCATTTTCCCGCTTGGTGGAAGGGAGGACCGACATGTAGTCCATTGAGATGGATTCCCATGGTCTGTCAGGAGTAGGAAGAGGGGTGTACAGACCCTGTTTATTAGTGGTTGGTTTGGCAATAGCGTAGACAGTGCAAGACCTGATATACTTGCTGACCTCCTGTCGAAGTTTCAGCTAGTAGAATTTTTTTTGTAGCATCACCAGTGTCTTTTCGACGCCGAAGTGTCCTGCCACCCGACTGTAGTGGGCTTCCCAGATCAGCTTCGCTCACTCACTTGAGGGAACACATATATGGCGCAGCCGACACAACAAGCCATCTTGAAGATGGAAATTATCAACAAATGCGTTTGCACCCAACATTTGGTAGGTGGTGGCGAAGTCTGGGTCCGTCTCATAGAGTTGGGGCCATCTAGAGGTCTCATGGCCGTAGGAGTCTAGCACTGTGGTGAGTGCCATGATTGGTGGTCTGTTGAGGCAATCAGCAACACGGTTGGTGCTTCCTATTTTATACATGATGTTGAGGTGGAATTGCTAGAAGTATGTGGACCACTTTTGATGGCGTCCATTCTACAATTTTCCTTTTGTCTGCATGAACTGCAGTGGCTTATGATCAGTGTGGATGACTGTCTCCCTTCCAAGAATGTAATGTCTCCACTGGCGACATGCGTGCACAATGGAGTACATTTCTTTGTCATAAGTAGGGTACTTACGGACATCATCTGATAGTGTCGCACTAAGATAGGCAATGGGATGGTTGTGTTGCATGAGAATGACACCCACAACATAGTCTGAAGCATCAGTCTCAATCTCAAAGGGTTTCTACAAGTCTAGTAGTGAAAGTACTGGGGCTGAGCACAAGCGCTGCTTCAAATCATCGAAAATTTCACCTTACCACCACCCCTGGTTATTTGGCTGAGGGCCCATCCAATATGGGAGAATCCCAACACAAACCTGCAGTAGAAATCGGCAAGGCCCAAGAATCTTCGAAGCTTAGTGAGTGTGGTTGGGGCTAGCCAGTCATGGATGACTTGGATCTTGGATGGATCCACATGTACGCCATGTTGATCAATGATGTAGCATAGGTAATGGACCCTGTCCATGCTGAAGGAGAATTTTTCCAAGTTGGTGTATAGCTTGTGCTGCCGCAGGGTGTGCAGAACCTGTTGAATATGCTGCAAGTGTTCAGCCCAAGTCTTGTTGTAAATGAGAATGTCATCAAGATACACCACTACAAAAGTATTGGTGAATGGTCGCAGTATATCATCCATCATCCTCATGAAAGTGGCTAGAGCATTTGTCAGACCAAAGGGCATGACCAACCATTCAAAAAGGCCTTCCTTTGACTTGAAGGTGGTCTTCCATACATCTGTATGTTCTATCGAGACCTAGTGGTAGCCAGACTTTAGATCAATCTTACTGAAGTATTCGACCCCCATGAGTTGATCAAGGAGGTCATCGATTCGGGGAATCGGGTACTGATTTCTGACTGTAATTTTATTCAGAGCCCGATAATCAATTCAAAGTCACCATGTTCCATCTTTCTTCTATACCAGCATGATTGGGCTCCTGCAAGCTGATGAGCTAGGACAGATGTGCCCCTTGTGGAGAAATTCTTGGATCTATCGCTTGATATCCTCATTCTCGAGCAGAGAGCGGCGATAGATTGGCCCATTGGGCAGCGGTGCGTTGGGGGTCAGATCGATGGGGTGCTTGACCTAGCCATGCAGAGGTACCATGGTAGGTGAGGAGAAGATATCTGAGTATTCTTCCATGAACTTATCTACCTGCTTCTGTTGTGTGGAGAGGTCGGTCGCAGAGACCCTGGATGTGGTTGTGATTTTTCTCTCATTCTCAGAGCGAATCACGAAGAAGACAAACTTCCCTATCTGAGAGATGACCTTCCTGCATTGCTTAGCAGAGATCAAGGAAATAGCACTAGGTGGGACAACCTTGGCTATCATGTACAATTTCCTTTTCAAAATAATAATAACACTATGAGGCCTAGACTCATATACAACATGATGTTTCCATAAATAAGGTTGGCCCAAAAGAACATCACAAAATTCGATAGGAGCAACATCACACAATACCTCGTCTTTGAAGGGCTTGATGTCGTATGACAGTCAACACTATTGGATGACACAGAGATCGTTTCCTTGGTGGAGCCATCCAATGGTGTAGGGTTGTGGGTGCGGCGTTGTCGGTAGGGCTAGCCACTTGACGACCTCTGCTGAGATGAGGTTCTTCTGGCTACCACTATCAACGATGAAGTGCAGTGGGGTGCCTTTTACCCACATATTTGATTGGAAGAGGCACTCTCCTTCTTCTAGCTTGTCTGGTTCACCATGCTAGAGCTTGGTGGTAGCAATGGTGGCACTGGGTTCCGCGTCAATGATCCGTATTCCCCTTTCTGGTTCTGACTCAGAGTCAGAACCCACATCTGATTTAGAGGCTTTCACTTCAACCACCAGTGTCTTCTTTGAGTGACAGTCAGTAGTGTTATGTCAAGGGCTCTTATGGAAGTTCCACCACTTCCTAGTATCTTTCTTTGTCTTTCTGGTGTCCTTCTTTACTTGTGGCTTGGACTGGTTGTCCTGATACTATCTATCTTTTCTCTATCCTTTGTTCTATGGGTTGGGGCTTCCCTTTCCTCGCTTTAGTTGTGTGGGGTTCCCCGACCCAAATTTTCGCATCTTTTGTTTCAGCTTCTGCTCGATTTTGACGACATATCAGTAGCCCGTGCCTAAGGATGAGATGTCCAGAAATTCCATTTTGGTTTGGATGTATCTATGCAGAGCACCGTGATACTTTAGCATCATATGTCTCTCCAAATATTTGATACCCAACTTGGTGCACAAGCTATGGAAGATATTTGTGAAATCTGGCACTGCTTGGTCTCTTTCTTGCCGCAATGTGGTCCATTTGGTATACAAGTTGTCATAACTTCTGACAGGGTAGTATTGTTCCTTAATAACATCCTTGAAGGATTCCCAGGTGGCCATGACTGTAAATAATGAGGGTTCCTCTATTTCCTTTTGCTCACAGAAAGTTTCCCACCAATCCTTGACATGGGGAACGACTTTGAAGGAGCGCAAAAGTAATATTTTCTCTATTCGAAAAGTTATGGACAGAGAAATGCCCTTCTAGTAGATTCAACCACTTGTCTATAACATCTGCATTTATCTGACCTTCAAATATAGGAATATCGAATTTTATTTGTACCTTGAAGGGGGCGATGCCTCCGCTTGAGGAAGATGCGTCGTCTGATGGTAGTCGTTGAAGGATTTGCACGAAATTATCCATCATCTCGTTCATCTGTTGTGTGAGGGAGTCCTTAATCAATAGTTTGAAAAGATCTCTTGTCCCATCATCTTTATTTTCTCCTTCCATGAGAGGTCGCTTGGGTGTGCGAGAGATTTTGTCCTCAAGAGAAACAAGCTCGAGACCCAAATCTTTGTACTCTGACCTCATTGGGGACATGCATTAAGACGACAAGAAGACCGCTCTGATACCACTGATACAGATTTTATGAGCAGAACGAAATGACTACAGATTATTACCAGATGCTTAACACAGAATAACAGAGATACAATAAAACTAGTTTTCTATTCAATAAGGAAATAAGCTAAGACTGTAAAATGCAGCGAAAAACAAGATTGCTGGAATGGTGGAGGCTTATCTCTGAGAAGAGATGTGACGAATGTGCTCATTCGCAAGAAGATGATTATAGTGAGGCTCTCAAGGGATTTTTACAATAAAAAGGAGTTTCAAAAACCCTAAACATCCAAAAACCTAACCCTAGGAGATAAAGCGCCAAAAATCATGTGGGCCCTGTTTGGGTAAGTCAGTACATCAACTTCTCGAGGTCGTAACGTTTTCATACAATCTCCGTTTTAGGTGTATGATATCCCATTGGAAAGATCTATTCGTGGACTACAATAGTTGTACAAAATTTCAGGATGAAATTTGGAACTGGAACGTACCCCAAAAAACATCATTTAGAGCCTTAAAATGGCTCCGGAAGTTCAAGACCCGAAAAACTGCTAAAAATAGTAAATTATCAAAATTGCTAGAAAGTTGTTTTGAGCTCGCTGGAAAAGGTGTGTGGCCACCAATATCCACCTGGATCCGGAGGCCAATGCAGATTGTGACAGATGGGTTCGTTTAATAACCATGTCAAGTCTGGCAAGTGAAGAGTTGCCAGAAATGATAATTTGGGTTGTTGATCATAACCAGGGAAAAAGGAGCCTAGAGTTTGGCTGGCACTAGGTTGCTAGGAAAGGTTAGGTTGTTGGCCAAGGTTCTCGTAATAACCATGGACGTGACCAACATATGGATTCTTCGCTTGTTGATATGTCATCGGATGACTCCCGTAATAGGAGGTAAAGGGCTGGGCTTGCATCGCATTCCAAGGATTTTGGGAAGGGTTTCCCCCTGCCAATCCAACGGGCATAGGTGTTGAGCCTTGCCCGGGGTTCCATTAGCTATGGAAGGGGTTGCCCCTGGTTGGCATCCCTGACAAGGGAAATGATCCATGCCACAGATTTCAAAGTCCTTGTGAGGAAGGAATTCCTAAGTTTGCCCCCTGTCCAGGAATAGTACAATGCATAGGATTTTGTTGTCCATAACTGGGGTTGGCCCCAGTCAAGAAGGAAACTGATGAGAATTCATTGTTACCAAATGCGTCGAACAAAGAGAACAATGTCAAACCTACCGACATGCTATAAGAAGGAAGTCCTTGACTACCTGCTCCAAATGAACTGTAGTTTGCGTTCATCCCTACGGAGTGCTGGTGAGCACCGTCGAGCGAAGGGGACGAAGGAGGTATATGATCCCCTCTGTAAGGGAAAGCGTTGTAGGGAGAGGAAGTGCCCCCCATGGATCCTTTTAGAGGAATGTTAGAGATCCCTGCCCCCAGACCTAAATTCTGTAAAGTGGAGTAGGAAAGGATAGAGTTCGTATTAAAGCTAGGCATCCCATATGAGAACGGAGGGCCTATCACACTCTGGGTGAAAGGAGTATTGATCCCCCCTATAGACGGAATTGGACTATTACCTGAGGTAGAGGCAGTCGAGATCATAGTGGTCCGGACCGATGAAGGTTGGTTAGGAGGCGGAACACCCTCTATAGTGACATCCGTAGAGGGAATATGAGAATTCCCTGAAGAAGTAGCAGCATTTGTCTCCATCGCTGCTTGTGACACTACCTGATGCTCATAAGGATCAACCTGTATGATGATGGGCATCGATAGATCGGTGATTGAAGGGTTATAAGGACCAAGAGCTTCTGCTTCGAGGTCAGAAATGGTTGGTTCCTCCATAATCAAATGTTCTCCTCTCAAAGATGGGTCAGGCATAGTTTTTTGTGGCCCGATCGCCTCAAAATACCCTTGCTAGTCTAGTATTCTCCTTAGCGGTGGCGGGGGTGGCTCTAGATCAATCGATGAAAGGAAAAGAAGCGTTCGCGACCGATAGAGCTCTTGATCCTCCACGGTGTGAGAAGATCAAAGACACACTAGGGATTTCTATTAACGTTCAAAACCAACACACACTAGAAAAATCTCCTATGAGATAAGACAAGCAGATCACTAGCTATTTTGAAGAACACTTACACCAGCCAACACTAGAGAAACTTAACGGTGCAAGTGAAACTCGAATACAGAAGCATCCTCCAGGTATACTCTGCAAAGTGTGGCCCGATGTCTGCCCTTGGTACCATGGTATACCCCCGCAGTCACCTGTGTAAGTCACTAAGATAAAGGCAACTAGTTTTCCAGCATGTGAATAGTCACCAGGCAGGTAAAGTCGACAATTGTGTGGACTGCAATGATCAAGGTATCAATCCTGAAACCTATCAAGTGTATCGAAAGAAATTGTTTTGGAACAAAACTGAGGACCTCAAATGGATTCGAGATCCACGAAGCTCCGTGGAAAATGCGATCAACAAAATCCCAAGATAAGCCCTCTATATGTGTTCCCCCTACTCTTGGTCAGGCTTTGGAGGGGTTATCTCCACTACCTTTCCGTGCATGACCTCGTGTTTATCCCCTGTTTTAGAGGGGGGTACTAGATAAATTTCACGATTACTGGACTTTCAAGCGCTCCCTATCATAGACTATTATGTTTGTTTTTGTAGCCTTGAAGAGTTTCCTCTCCAATCCTAAATCAAGGCTCTAGCCTAGACTGCATTGATGGACCCTACAAACACAAAGTCTAATAAATTTTAATTAAGCATTAATTTTAATGGTTGTCTTAAGTCAAAAGGAACGGAAATGAAACCAGTGATTTTCTTTAAGAGACGAAAGAGAAGAGGATAAGATGATATTGGAAACAAACTACTCCTTCACAAATAAAGATTTTCCAAATTAAAACTCTTTCACCAAACTTTTCGTAACTACTTTTCTTAGATCTTTGAAAAGAAAAAATTAAAACAAGATTTCGCTCAACTATGAGCTGCATAATGTCCTAAGCATTCAAGTAAAGAAATTAAGAAAAAATTATTTTTCTATGGTAAATGAAGCAATCTAACCTAAACTACTTTACTAAACAAACAAATGAAAGTTTTTTTTTTATTGTTTTATGCTTTAAAACAAGAAATTTGAAAATGAATTCTTTTCTTTTTTTCTAAAGCAAAAAAGGGAAAAATAATGACAAGTCAAGACCAAGAAATTAATTCGGGCCGAATCGTAGATCGCAGGGAGTCACTGACAATACCAAATAGGCAGATCAAAGCAGACTCACAAACTTGTCTAAAAACCCTATTAAATAAAACACAAGAAATCTTATGATGAAAAGAAAGCTATGACGAGGTCATATCTAGGCTACAAACTGCTATAATAGAGACTGAGTCTAGATCAAGAAAACCCTTGAGAAGTGTGACCTCTGACAGGGAAGAGGATGACTACCTCTTCTAAGAAAACTTTTCTCAAGACATGCACGCTATTGGCACTTCAACAACCAGCGTATGTATGCAGGTTGTCCAAAGGCAGAGCACGTATGCACACCTGCAGGCCCACTACAGGTCGTGTACACCTCTGTAACTTCTCAAAAAAGTTGAAAACCAACAGTCAAGCAAAGGCAAGGAGTACTGGTATGGAAGACCAACATCCCTTAAAGACACAAAAGCTTACAAAAACTAAAAAATAGTGAATAAATTGATTCAAACCACCCAAAAGAATGTCCCCAAAGACCCTATATGCTTCCCTAGTATAGTCACCAATTCTGCTATAGCGGGAAAACCCCTCTACAGACTACACTAGGGTTCTAAAGTGAAGGAAGAGCTAACCGTCTAAAGTCTCCTACCTTTTATCAACTATCTCGTCATTACCCCATAATCTTACATAAAATTCAAAGTATAGGGATCCGATAGGCATACCTTGAACTCTGTGTCCGGTTTCGATCCCTTTGTGCTTGATTGTTTCCCGACTGCAAGTCTCCTCCCAAGGCTGACCTGCATTCACAAAGGGACAAATAAGAAACTACAAGCATGCATTCTACATATGGATTAGTGGGTTAGACATCATAATAAAGAAATGTAAACAAATCAGAAAGATTTAAGACGTCATTTGGCAGGACGAAAAAAAGTACTACTTTATAATAATCTCACAAAAGTCATTTACAACATGAGACCGACACTGCTCCTCAAAATCAGTCCTGGGATCCTCTTCACCATGCACCAACTTCTTCCACATATTCTTCTCCTCTTCAGTTCTCTCTAGGGAAATGGCAAGGATTTGCAAAAGAGGAAGAAGGAATTTTGGCTCAAACTCACAATGTGGTTGCGAAATATTGGGGCAAAGGGGGAATATTGAAATGGGTAGAGTTTCTATGCTCGCGTGCTTATTTTTGGAATGGGACCCCAACACCTTATTTTATATGCCAAAATAGATATTGACGGTTGGGGTGACTGGCTATGGGTGGTCAACTGATTAAGTAATGCCCCGGAAACTCGTATCCCTTTTCAATTTTCATTTTTTGCGATTGTTTGTGAGTGTACATGAGTTGTAGTGGTGCAACAAGTATGTGTACGCAGACAGTAGTGGTGAAGGGAGCGAACACCTTCAAAACAATGGTTTTTATAAGAGTTGTTCTGTGATGGCTTGGAAAAGATAGCAAGTAAGATGGCATGATTCCAAGTATGCATGTTTGGTGCAATTTAGGGTTATAACACAAGGATATTTCATCCTTGATAACAAGCCCATGTCTTCTCTTGTTTTTTTTTATTTCCCAAGTTCACATTCATAGCTTATTTTTGTTTGTCCCTTGGTTTCATAAATGATTCCCCCACACCTTCCATGTCTATGTCTTATCCATATTTTATGAGCTGAACAAAACAAATACAAATCTATATTATTAACACAGATATTCAATGAACAATAACAAGGATATAGTAAAATGTGTCTTCTATTAATAAATAAATATGTTGAAACTGTAAAATGCATACTGAAATAAGCTTACTAGAATGGTGGTAGCTTATCTCTGAGAAGATATGTCATGGATGCACTCATTCATAAGAATATGAGTACAATGAGGCTATGAAATCCTTTTTACAATAAACATAAATTCCAAGAACCTAGACATCCAAAAACATAACCCTAGGAGATTAAGCACCAAGAGTCATGTGGGCCCCATTGGGGTAAGTTGGTACATCAACTTTCTGGGGTCATAACGTTTGCATACAATCTTTGTTTTAGGCATACGATAGCCCCTTGGAAAGTTCTATCCGAGGAATACACATTATGCCATCAAAATCTGACTCCATCTACAATTTGATTGTGGTGATCCCTAAAAACGTTCACTAGGGCCTCAAAATGGCCCAGGAAGTCCAGGACACAAAAACTAGGAAGCAACTACCAAACTAAAAAACTGCCAAGATGATCTAGTTGGAATAGGTGGGTGGCCATCGATATCAACCTGGATCAATGTAAAAAACTATATTAATCATGAAAAAAATTATATAAAGGAACTATCTAACTCAAAGAACATTTATTATATTATAATTCTTAAATGAACAACAAACTTATTTTGTGATCCTTGGTATTTAATGACAATTATCATATTTGCTTATATTAATAATATTAGATGTCTATAATAGTTGTAGATTTAAAAATCTTGATAAAAATAGTTTCTAGATTTCAAATTTATAAATGTGAAAACCTTTTACATAAAGTAAAAAATTAAGGAAGTATTTACATAATAAATTGGAGGTTAAGATGAATACAAACTACTTTGATTACATGGTCGATAGTTTCATTTTAGACAACTGTAAATTTTATCATGCCTAGATAAGCCACAAATATTTCACATGTTAGTATGATGGATATCTGTAACATTTTTTTATAACGATAATGTGACAAGTGGAAAATTCTTAAAAAAAAATTAGAACATAAATAATATGTTTTTTCATACAAACTTATAGAAAAAAAATTACTTAATGTGAAAAAGAAAATTTAAGAAGCTACTATGCATTAATTAATATATTAATAGACACATCCTCTTAGATCCATATTATGTGGGGATATTGCATGCACTCAAAAACTAGATCTAAAGTTTATCTTTTTTTTATCATAATCCATGTTTAATGGATTTTGAGTGAAGATGGATTTATCATGGTTTAATTACATAAAGTGTCAAATTAAGTGGAAAAAAACATAGATACATACATAGCTACATACATACATAAATATGCATATGCATATACATATACATTTATATCAAGAGAGAGAGAGAGAGAGAGAGAGAGAGAGAGAGAGAGAGAGATCATAATGTCATTTCATGTAGTGTTAGTGCCAATCTAAATATGGAAAAATACATATACATATACATATACATATATATCAAGAGAGAGAGAGAGAGAGAGAGAGAGAGAGAGAGACATCATAATGTTATTTCATGTAGTGTTACCGACAATCAAAATATGGAAAAACAACAATCTGTTGACTTTGTTGGTGAATAGTTATGTGCACATTAAATAAACTAATTATGCAAAGTAAATAACTTTGTAATTATCCATAGCACTGGATTTTATACATGAATGGATGGATCCCAAGTTTAATTGAGATTAATCTAGAGAATTCCTTAGTTATGGCTTATTGAACTACAAATACATAAGAATATTGGATGAAACAATCTACTCTATAAATAAAGTACCTAGGTCCTCATTGTACACCAAGAGAGATAGAGAAATAAGTTATTTTTACCTATTTACTCTGTATATATTCTACATTCAATGGTTTTACCATATATACCTCATGTAGTTTGTGAGTCTGTAGTTATCTTATCATCTTGTGGCCATGTGAAATTTTGGACATGGTATAAGATCATATTATGGTAATATTTGATTATTGAATGGTATAGATCACAAGTTTATTTAATTTGATCGGATTTGCAATTCTTATATCTGTATGTTTTTGGGTATGTTTGGAGTATTTTGACTGCATGGTTGAATTTGGAGTGGCCAAATAAGATAATAACTCTTTTGATTTCATGGAATTTGGCCTTTGGATCATCCAAATCTACTTATTTTCTCATCTACACTTATTGTATTTTACTTGATGAAAAACTTTAGATGAATCACATGAGTTGTAGTGCAAAAACTGAGAATATATGTAGTGAAAAACCTTAGAAAACAAGAGAAAAGAGAGATAAGAATAGAGAGCTATGTTCACTTTCTCTTTAAAGGGGGAAGCCTTCAAGATAAATTCTCCAAATACAATAACAATTCTTGACAAAAAAATAGAAAACCTTCTACTTAATATATATTTGTCCATATATAACATTAGCTACCTTTGGGCCCCTTATAATAGGGTATGACAAACTAATTTGGGTCTTATTACTAAAAATGAACCTTTATTAGAATGTGTGAATATTAACTAAATACTTCATGGGCCTTATTCAATGAAGGTGGTATCATACATTAATAATTTTTTGAAGTCAGAGACTTAAGGTAGGACCCTAACATTCCCCCCCACCGCGGAAATAAACATTGTACTAAAGGATGAATTAGAGGAAATTGTTGTAGAATTACTACTCGTTCCCATGTTACATATTCTAGGTACATATCATTCCACTGGATAGATACTTCCTTGATCATTCCTTAGGGAAACTGTCACTCTCTGGTGTCCAATACTAATTTTGGTTGGATTGAAATGGAACCTTCTTCATCTAGTTCTAGTAGTTTGGTTTGCAATTTACAATTTTATCTCACAAAGTTATGCATACATGACACATGAAAGACTAGATTAAGCCTATATTGGGTTGGGAGATCCATATTATAGGCGACCTCACCAATGCATTGCATGACATGATAGGGACCATAAAACTTTGAAGCTATATTATGGGGAGATTTATCTTTGAGTGATGTCTATTTTTAAAGTTGCAGGTAAAGAAACACTTGATCCCCTCCACTAAAATAACATTCAAGTCTATGTTGATGAGATTTTTGTTTCATTTACTTTTTCACCACAACATTCTCTTTACCCTTCTTATATATGATATCATACTCATACCCCAACATATACATTCTCTTTACCCTTCTTATATATGATATCATACTCATACCCCAACATATTTGTGTGCCATTTATGCTTTTATGATGAACACAATAATTTCTCAAGCAAGTAATCATAATATGATGGTCATTCTTTATATAAAAACGTCTCCCTATGAGGTATGGGAACCATGTATCTACTGCATGAAGGAAATCCATCATTTCCTTCTCATATGTGGGTTTTCCCCAAATGTGGTCACACAATTGTTTACTATTGAATGCCAAGGGGAGTCCTTATTTCATTAATACTATTCAAATGCCTCTTCATGATGCATCACATTCAAAGATAAGAGTCTTATCAAAGTTAGGTATTTCTAATGTTGGACTAGTACACATGGAATTATTTAAAGCAATGAGGGCTTGTGCTGCTAACTCATTCTAAACAAAAGAATTATTTTTATGTAGTGAAGTTAGGGGAGCTACAAATTTTCCATAATTTTTCACAAATTTCCCATAGTAGCCTATAATTTCTAAGAATCCCCTCAAGTTCTTTAGTGTTTTTGGATGGGGACAATCTTGCATATATGCCAGTTTCCTGGGATCAACTTGTACACCCTTGTGACTTACAATGTGACCCAAATATTCAACCTCATGAACCCCAAAATAATATTTGTAGTGCTTCACAAATGATTGAATATCTATAAATTGTTTCAAGGACTTATCAACATGATGGTGATTCCCATGTTTTACTATAGATCAAGATATCATCGGAAAATACTAGCACACAATTGATATGAAGGGTTTGCAAATATTGTTCATGAGACTTTGGAATGTGGATGGACCATTAAAAAGGATGAAAGGAATCAATAATAGAAACTCATAACGACCTTCATGTGTTTTGAGGGACATATTTTGGATTCCTTCCTCTTTCATATTGATTTAGTGGTGTCTTGTACATAATTCAATCATAGTGAAAAGATTTTCTCTATAAAGTTCATTAAGGATATCATCAATGATGGGGATGGAAAATAATTCATTGATTGTAGACTTATTGTGATCTCAAAAAACAGGACACATGTGACAGGTTCCTTCCATTTTTAATACCATGGCTACTGGTGATGAGTAAGGTCCTGTACAAGGATGAATGAGCCCCACCCCCAATATCTGCTGAATGATATTTATATTTCATTCTTTTGTGTAAAATGGTGTTGATAAGGAAATAAAATTGGTGGTTTAATTCTTGGAATTAGTGGAATTCCATGGTCATGGTTTCCTCAAGAAGAGGGTAAACCCTTTGGTGTCTCTAATATTTGATGATGTTTGTCAAGGACTAGATGCAAGTTTGGGTGGATTTCTTGTGCTAGGTTATCCATAACCTATATGGAATCGTATTGGGAAATAATTCCAGAGTGGTCCTTATTTAATAACTTCCCCATATAATGAGAGATGACTATTTTAGGATATCCTTCTTGAACCTATTGAAGTGTGTATAGAAGACCCTGTTTAGTGAAACTCATATATATTTATTTGAAATCCATGGTGACTAGTTCAAACCTATGTATCTATTCTTCCCCCAATACCATATCAGACCCACCCATATTGATGGAAAATATATGGTTTTGTGCTGATAGTTTCCCATTTGGAGTCTAACTTTTTCACATCTTCCCTCACATTTCATCATACCTCCATTGGGATCAAGATTTAAAATTTGTACATGAGGTGTAAATAACAATGGTTTTCTTCAAACATCCTTTTGGGAATGAAATTGTAAGTAATTACATTGTCAACCTGGAATGTGACTTCCCAGTGCATGATGTAACCCATGGGTTTCTAGGTTTGGGGAGTTAAAAAGCCTAATAATGCATGTAGGGAGATAAGTCATTCTTCATGAGAGAATAGAGGTTCTATATCCACTTTTTTTTTAGTGTTGGTGTTTTCAATTTGTATCCCTAGTGTCTCATCGATATTTATGTCTTTGGCTAGGGTGTGAGTGGTCATATCAATTTGGAACAATTTATATTCTTTACAACAATGACCTGGAGCATATTTTTAATCACAATTATAGTAGGGTCATCATCTCTGGAAATCTTCCATTTTTGTTGGAGATGTAATTTTTACATTCAAGGGATGAGTAGGAGTTATGCTTGGGGAAGTACCCTAGGGAGGACGAGTGTGAGGAATGGAGTTTTGTTTTTTTGTGCAATGATCATTGTCTCTCTCTGTAAGGACCTTTGTGTCACTTCCAACCACATAGTGAGATGTTGCATTCTAACCTGTGCTTGAATATCTTCATTGATGCCACTAATGGAACACTCTTTATAGAAAGAATTTATTAAGTTCTTTGTATGGATATCTAACTTCTCAAATGATTCCATAAAATCAATGACCAAACATGTTTGGCATAACTTGGTAAGGCACCCCAAATAATGAGTGCCTTTCTCAAACAAGGATGATTTTAGGGGCTAAATTTCGCTCATGGGCTAATTTCCCATGGTTTTTCCCAAAAAAATGATTCGCTATTCTAAAAATGATTCGCCCAAATTCAAAAGTATAAAATTATTTTACCTTAAAAATCGCCAAAATTTTATACAAACTATATCAAATTATTACAAATTTGAATATTTTTACAAAAATATCGCCAAACATTTTATAGTTGGCATATAAAGGATTAGTAAGATTCACCAAGGTTTCTACATTTTAAAATAAATTTCCATCCTTAAAATCATCCCTGTTCTCAAAACTTTCATACACAACTTTAACAAAATAACTCCAAGTGATATATCCTACATAATTTTTTTATGCCATTCCCACCATTTCCAACATTTCGGATTTAGATTCAAAACCCCCACCTTGATTTTCATCACGTTGTCAGTAATTCCCTAGAGGGAGAAGTAATGTTCCATTTGGGTGACCCATCCATAAAGGTCAGAACCATCAAACATGTTCAGGTACACCTTAGTATAACAATGCCATATGTTATTATCCATTGGTATATTATTGTGTGGACCTAAAGAGGGTTGTGGGTGGTTAAAAAATCCTAAGTGACAAGTTTCTTCTTGGTGTGGCTTAATGTGTTGAGGATTCCAACAATTTTCGTCTAGTATGCCCCAAGTTTTCATACATGTCAAATTCTCACGAAACATATGTTGGAAGTTGTTGACCTTTTCCTCTAACTCCTCATCTAGCCTCTTATCCAATTTTGCATTGAACCCACTTATTTCATCCTGAATATTCTTAAGTCGCTCATCCATGCCATCCAATATTCTTGTACTAGAGTAGGTGTTCATGTTTTCCATAGAAGTATGAGGGTGTTTATAGGTATATTTTATATGTGAGCTTACTTAGACATGTTATTAGGTCCTAGGGACAAGGGATTTTAAGGTGATATAGCTCATTGATATACATGTGGGGTCCAACAATATCACTCAACCAAATATATTTGTTAAGTACCTATACCAGATCTGCAAATATACTTCAATAATACCAAGAATAAACCATAAACCATTCACCATAACATGAACACAAGAAATAGAGAAAACCCTTGAGGTAGGGTAACACCATATATTAATCCTTATGGAAG
>ML781943.1:465951-477435 GCA_009831015.1 Picea engelmannii
GGCCTTTATTAATATAGTGGACCTAGTCCACCTTACATTGAATGACCACATTCCCATATATTAAATGACTTCCACTAATAACACATAACTACATTCCCATTGGGTACCTCCCTAGGTACCCCATATTACCTCCCTAGGTATACACCAATATCATAGAAATAACTAAGGAGGACCAACTGAGTCCTTATCCATACTACTCAACTACCCAAGTACTAAAGAGTGATCTCCTTGAGTGTTGTTCTTAGTGCAATATATAAACAAGATGGTCGATTGGTTTATCTCTGGTTAGTTTCAAGTGTACCTAGGGGACTTCCTATATACCTGAGAGCATGTGGAAGTGAGATTCCATATACATGTATTGTTTGTTGTGGTACTACTAGAAGGGGTACTAATACGTGTTACAAGGGTTTCCAACAATGTAATTCCACCTGTATTTTGTATGTGTATTATTCCCCTACCACAATTTTACCCAGTGAGTGGAAGTTCACTTTTTATGAAAAGATGGAAAAACATGTCTATAAAAATAATTAAAAATTATGAGCTTGTTAACACGAGAAATCTCTTTGAGTCACCAAAAAACAACTTGTTCAGGGTAGGGCTTGAGGCCAAAAATGTGAAATGATCACATCTTCATTTATACTTATTTGATTGGTTATTATCACAACAATTATGAAATACCATAGATTTTTTGGATCTAATGGAAATTGTTTGAAATAAATCTATGCACTCCTTCAAAATATATCCAATCTGGGAAATTCACGGCCACCATTGGAAGAAACCCTACAAATTTCATATTTTGAATTCACATCCACTATCTTGACTTTGTTTTGGATGATTTTTTTTTAATTGGGTATTTTTTGAAGAGGAACTCATATATTTGGATAGTTTATTCAAATTCTACACATAAAGTTTTATAAATTGCGCTGAATACTATCATCCTCTGTTTTTCATCAAAAATTTACAAAAAGAAAAAAAAAATCTCCCACTTTGTGCATAAAAATTATCCCACTTCATGCTCAATAAAGAGATCTGATACCACTTGTAGTGTACTTAATCCAAAACTTTAGATAAATCACATGAGATGTAGTGCAAAACCTGAGAACACAAGAGAAAAGAGAGATAATAATAGAGAGTTGTGTTCACTTGCCCCTTCAAAGGGGAAACCTCCAAGAGAAATGCGTCAAATACAATAACATTTTTTGAAAACAAAATACATAACCATCTACTCAATACATATCTATACATAGATAATGTTAACTACCTATGGGCCCCTTATAATGAGGGTTGACCAACTAATTTTTGGTACTATTACTCAAAAGGATGCTTTGATATGATGAGTGACTATTAAATAACTATTTAGTGGGGTTTATTCATGGAAGTTTACATCATACATTAATAAAGTATCTAAGTAAGAGAGTTATGGTAGGACCCTAATAGTTGGGTTGCAAACTGACTACTTGATCAATTTTAAATCAATATATTATGGTGTTCGTTTTTAGCAAATTAACTATTTGGTTGAGTCTAAAGAATCAGAATTAGACAAAAACACTCTTCCTTTTTCTAAAATCATACTAAATATGCTCCAAATTTGAATATTTTTTTCACGTATGAGGATTTTATAAGTCACATTTTGATTTTGTTTTGTAAAGCATTGTTATTGAATTTGGAGCATTTATCTTGGATGTTGCTTCATTGAAGCGGAAAGTGAACATAGTTCTCTATTCTTCTCTCTTTTCTCTTGTTTTCTGGTGTTTTACACTACTTCTCTTCTCAAGTTTTGCACTACATATCATGTCATTTCTCTAGAGTTTTTCATTAAGTACACTACACCAAATGTATATGAGAAAATAATTATATGTGGAGGATCCAAATGCCAATTTCCATGAAATCAAAAGATTTCTTAGCTTATTTTGGCCACTCTGAACTCAACTATGTATTCAAATTACTCCAAACATTTCCAAAACCATGGACATATGATAATTGCACATCTGATCAAATTGAATAAAGTTGTGGTCTATCCCATTCAATAATCAAATATTACCCTAATTTGATCATATATGATGTTCAAAATTTCACATGTCGACAAGATGATAAGACGGCAACAAAGTCACAAATGAAATGAGATATATCTGGTAAATCCCTTGAATGTACAATATCTATAGAGAAAATGGGTACAAATCACTTATTTCTCTATCGACTCTCTTATTGTACAATGATGTAGGTACTTTATTTATAGAGTAGATTGTTTCATCCAATCTTCTCATTTATTTGTAGTTCACTAAGCCATAACTGAGGAATTCTCGAGAATAATCTCACTTAAGCTTGGGGTCCATCCATGCATGTATAAGTGAAGTTAAAATTCATCTTAATTACTCATGTGTTATGCATAATTACACAATTATTTATTTTTCAAAATTAATTTATTGAATGTGGACATAAGTATTCACCAACAAAGTCGACAAATTGTTATTTTTCCATATTTTGGTTTCCACTAACACTACATGAAATAAAATTATTATCTTGTATTCACACTCTGTGTGTGTGTTTCCACTTAATTTGATACTTTACATTATTAAACCTACATAAATCCATTTTCATTTGAGATCCATTAAGCATGGATTACCATAAAAAAGATAAATGTTAGATATAATCTTTGAGTGCATGTGATTTCCCCACATAATATGGGTCTAAGAGGGAATGTCTATAAATATCTTAATTAATGCATAGTAATTTCTTAAATTTTCTTTTTTCACATTAAGRTTTTTTTTTCTATAAGTTTGTATTCACGCRTATAAATTAKGTTGTTATTTTTTYCAACRAATTTTTCACTTGTCACATTATTGGTAGGAACAAATTTTTCACTTGTCACATTATTGGTAGGAACAGATGTTACACATATCCCTYATACTAACATGTGAAATACATGTGGCTTATCTAGGTATGATAAAATTTACATTTTTCTAAAACGAAACTATCAACCATGTAATCAAAGTAATCTTGACCATGTAATCAAAGGTYGTTTTCTAAATGTTCTAYGTTTTKRTATTTTTGGTCWGAATCSARCAAKATAAATCTAAGMRAAATCACATTTTTTAGTTATTTAAATTKCATTTATGAACGTATAAATGGATTSAACGAGCTAAASAACMCATGKGACACTCARATTATATAGAATTAYCATTTGTTGGTTRTGGAKCMTRATTATCTTCCTAATTCAAATGYAGGTCAAAKSKACTGTAGGATACAWAATTTTGTAGTCAATTTTTGTCGTTCATTATAAGGTCRCAKATMTRATGGTAGAAGTTATGTTAGRKTTTTTTTMCYTAGARGGAAACCYTWTTTTCTTGAGGGAATTGTATTTWTKTTGGRAATGTAGAGKGCATATTGTATTMTGAGAGAGGAGACCATGAGAGAGAGAAGAGGAAGTTACAACAAKTGTGTTGTASRTTGTATCCCTTCATTTTGGTGTATAATAAAARGGAAKGACCTGGAAATTTCTYTRGTGGATGTAGYCCACATYGGGTGAACCATGTATATCTATGTCTCTATTGTATTGTGTATCTTMTATGYTTTATTTCCACATTTGTTTYATTTTATTGCTCCACAAGYCTGSTTTTATAACACCATTGAAATCTATARATTCAACAWYGTCGRATTYAARRAAAATYAAATRRATAATATCCMYRGAAAAGTGYYAAAACATAWAMCGTTTAGACTATGACATAATMAAAKTAATATMTATTCATMTTAACCTCAAATTTATTRTGTAAATACTTCCTTAATTTTTTACTTTATGTAAAAGGTTTTYACTWAAAAAAAWARWWTTATTATTTTTTWAAAWTTACAACTATATAAATATCTCAWACAATTAATCTAARTAAATATSATAATTGTYAGTAAATAYTGAGTATCACTAAATAAGTGTGKCKTTAATTTAAGAATTATAATATAATAAATGGCTCTATGAATGAGRTAYTKSCTTTATATAATTCWTTTTCACAATTAATATAGTTTGTGACGTAAAGATGGAARGTGTCRGGAATTATTTATGAATCCAAGGGAAAAACAAAAATAARCTATTTATTGGGACTTGGRAAATCARCAAACAACCAAGCTAATCCATGGGCTCTTTATCAWGGACTGAATATCCTTGATRCCAATAGAGTTAAGGTATTSATCATTAYGTAGGATTCCTCTCTTATCATARGACATGCAAAAATKTATGACCTTSATGGATTGTAAATTGGCAAGGATCATGWTAAKATWYTSTYAAGAAATAAAATATTTRAAAYAATAAARTTATATCATATTYTAAGGGAAAGKAATCAATAGGTGAACATTTAGCCAATGARGYYTCATGCTTSAAAGAATGMATATTGAAATTAAAAATTGGGRYATTGGTTCATCTAAATCCCTAATTATATAAAYCAATGTCRATTTTATTGGATATTCYAAGTGYTAAGRGAAAGAAGGAAACAATAGGTGRCYATTTAACCAATRAGGCYTCATGMTTGAAAGAAGRAATATTGAAATTTAAAATTGGRGYATYGGTTCATYSAATTTYCTAAGTATATAAACCAATATCGATTTAATTGAATATGYMAASTGGAGGATTAATCTTAWTRACCCCAAACAACACCAARTGTAGATTAGAATTAATTTRGAAAATATTATCCGTTACTCCCATGGCTCYTATGGTATGCTCCCACACTCATTCAATGCTAGAGGATTAGATTCATATACCTTGASTTTTAATTATGTTGGAAAAAGGTGGAGAATYATTTGGTTTGTTTTGCATGGTGGYTGAGGGGAGTTGAACTTCAATGGTGRAATGGTAGTTGGAATCCTATCTTGGTGAATTACATTACTCTTACAAATGACCACATAACCTAGAGTTAGTGTGTTCCATTATTTTCCCTAATATTTTTKATCTCTCAKGCMTATGRTGGACCATAACCATRATGGCAAGTGTGCATTTTGTAAAGCATCCAATATGAGACAARTAAATCCCACAATCTACATGTTATCAATTACTTCTAGGTTTTGATGTGTTTTGCAAATTAAATTTGATTTTAGGATAGTTTTATAAGATATATATTTGTAAGTATCCATGCTATTCTTATAAAACAAATAGAAAAATACTCTCTATTATTATAAAAAATTTAGAATATTWAACATTACTAAATAATCTAGTTTATAAASATCTTTGATTTTTTATTAATATGTTCAACAATGCAATTASAACACTTTTTAATATACAATTAMCYATTTTAMTCMYGTATATGTTGTTTGCAATATTATTTTATCATTARATTTATATAAAATTACAAACAAGTGAATGCAATACTAAGGAATGAAAAGGATCGAATCWCTAGTCCAAGTAGGAAGGTAATTTCCGCGAGAGAGTGTAACATGWTCTTWWCSATTAGTGWMTACTMAWGMTGATTARGATGTTAATTTACCCCAAACKGGTAAAATGCTCTTTTCGATCATTTAGTTGAATATGATAGTATTTTCTAAAGTGATTTCAATATAATACAAATTTATAAATATGTTMAATGATATKTTTTTATTAACTTGATTATAATTGATATATGATATTGTAAGGTTATTARGCTATGAATACATTTTTCAATCATTGTAATTTTCTACTATTAAATTATTAAATTAAATTAGTTAGATGTTTAATCAAAAAATAATATATATTTACTTGTCACCWTATTTAAACACTTGTAAAATATTTATGAGTAGCTTAGTAATTTCATTATAACCMAYAAACAACATGTTATGAAACACTTAGGTGGCTAAAAAAAACTCAAAAAAAATCCTCTAAACATAAMCGAAAAAAAAAAAGGCAATTTGATCTCATTACCTTGATGGGTAATACCTAAGTATGGGCCACCCTAGAGGAATAATGCGAATGGCTAGAACASTAAATTGTCCAACCTAACATCAACTTACCATTGACTCCAAGGTAACWTGTWAAAAAAASTTGAAAGCCAAATGAGTTTARTGACTATCTGAATACAAAACATCGGTGATAATGGATTGATASAAAGACTTTTCAAACGAATAATAGAAACAAACATATTTTAATTACAAAGTTCCAAACTTAACAATTTAATCATAKCATATTTAGATATTACTAGCTTCTCWAGATGATCTTCACTTATACTAGGAATGGTAGAGGTAGCACTGCAAAGTTAACAACCTACATATTAGCGATTCAAACAKATAATAAATTACTTATTAGCAACTACCTGAATAAATATGAGTCTAGATAGGAGCRTTCCCGATCGCTTTACAACGAGGAAGGTGAAAAGGGAGGAGCAKYCTCGAKGGCTTCACGAATTTCTRCTTCAAATCTTTGCATAGCGGCGGACGGCAAGCAGACKGGAATCACTATTCCTTCCACGCCACTTGTGTYTCGATATGGRCWGAAGAAGGAGACGAACACTCCACCTGCTACAGGCCCTCCGGAGGCAGCTCTTCCCCACCCGAAGTCCACACCTCCATAGCCGATTTTGGTAACGTCCGAAACCACAAAGGTYYCCACCCCTGTGRCGTCAGGGCGAGCCTGGTGCCCTTTTAACTCCATGAAATCTATCAGCGATCGCATGTACTCGTCGTTGACAGCCATTCTCGCTTGGTGGATTAATTTCACAGCGAAAGACAGCGGTTTGTTTCCCAGCTCTCCTGCGGTCGTCTTCGCGCACACCCAGCAGATCGCATTGCCGTAGAAGCCTTTGGGAAGCGGTGGGTCAAATATGTTTCGGACGTCCATGCCAAATAAGAGCCGAACTTCCTGCTTCGCGGGAAGTTGGAGAGCCCGTGTTCTCGACCGCCACAAACACGCTGATAGGACTTCAAAGGTTGGGCACTTGACCAGCCCTAATGCTTTTCTCTTCAGCAATTCGATCTCCTTCGGCCGGAAAAGTAATGAATTGCGGTTTATGTCATTCATGTTCACCGTCTGGCCATCCTTGTCTTCGATTTGATCGTATTCGTAGTGGGGAAATTGAACTGCAGGATTCGTCCGGGGTCGGATGATTTCTCTTTTCCAAACCGGAATAACCGAAGCCTTTGTCGCCCCCCTCGCCATTTCGCCGAGAGCGTTCATGAACTGAACGATGCTCACGCCGTCGCTCATGACGTGATTCCACCTCATGGCGAATGTGAACCCTCCGCATCTCAGGCGCGTTACCTGAAAGATAATAAAAAGATGTACAGGAAACAAAATTTCGAGTCGAAGAAATACCAGCCAAAACCATGCAGAGGAATATCTCAAAAAAAATCCTCAATAATCTATGATCTTACCTGAATGAGAACCAGAGGAGAATTCGTGATAGCTTGTGAACCCGGCACGTCGTGCAGGAGATCGCCCCAGCCGGGAAAGGGTGGGTGTAGGCCTCCGAAATCCTCGAGAGAAACGTCCACATCTGCTTCCACGAACAGCACGCCTTCGCCCGTGCAGTCCACCGCGAGCTTACCCGCGGGCGCCTCTCTCAGTCTTCCGGCAAGAGGATAGTACAACACCAACAACTTTCCCAACGCTTCTCTGATAATTCGGGCGGGATCATCATCTTTCTTCGCTGGGTTGAACCGATAGAAGCAAATGGCGGGAATATGAAATCTGAGACCCGCTTGATCATCGATATTGGAAAGGTACAGAAGCTCTTTCGGAGTAGGCAGAGAAGGAGCAACGAGGACGACAGGTTTTCTAGTGACATTGAATTTTAGAGATGCCATTAAATGCAAAAGCTTTCTATAGAGAGCCAAAGCCTACAAACGAAAACCCTAATGAGAATCTGCAGAAAAGGCTGCACTTCAGGCAAAATATATAGAAGATACAGGATAAGGTCGAGACATGATTGACATGTTATATAAGCATCGAAATAGAGTTAGACTAACAGCGCATTCTCATGGTCTAGAATAACAGCTCATGGACTGACGAGCCATGAATGTCGAATCAAGAATTTGAAATATATTATAGAAAATGGAGATGCGAAATCTCGTAAAAATTTAATACGGCAAACTTAAGCATGCTCCACGGGTGTGGCCTTTAGTACATTTTATTATACTAAGATTTAGTCAGCTACATTCATTACGGTACTGCTAACTTCACAAGATTCCAATATTGTGACGTCAGCTGCCTTTTGAACTCGTCAAATTTTTTTTCATGACTGAAAAACGCTGTTCTCTTTTTTCACAAAATATGCTAAATTTGTATTATAAAAAAGTGTTGTTTAAATAGTTGAGGTGTTATAAAGTTTTTCAAAACTTAAGTTAATAATGAGTCTCAATTAACCCACTACTACAACTTATTAATTACTATTTCAAATACTCAAAGTTGTTAATTACTATTTCAAATACTCAAATGAAAACTTCAAGTAGAATAATCTTATTGAATACATTCGAAAAAGATTACAAAGCGCATCTAAATTAATAGGTTGGGGAAGAGCTTTTTTTTGGTTGACTTGGGGTTTAATTTCTTGTTACCATTGATTGTGATGTTTGTGATGTGGTATGTGATTTTTTCTTCTTTCAGATTATTGTCCAAACTTTATTTGCAGAGGTTGAGGTATCTTAATGAGGTTGAGGTATTTGTAATGTCTATATTTTATGGATTGTCTTTATGTGGAGCTTTTCTTTTTTCTTCATCTCATACCTCAACATCACTAGCTTGATTTGAATTCGAAGTCTCTCATCTGAAACCTAAGGGGAAGAGACATCTTTCTCGGATTTCTGAATGGATTTTGGGCTCATGTCTTGAGATAATGGAGTTGGATGAAAAGAAGGATCTTGTTGAGACAATTTTTCGATGACTTGAGGGGGTTGTTTGCAATCCTTTGAGATTACTTTACGATCATCATTAAATCCCACCCACCAAGTGGATTTTCAAAGCTTTATATTCTTCTTAGGCCCTTTGAGACAATGGGTTGCAAGAGGACCTGTTTCAAAACAAGATCTGCAACAGAAGGAAACTCTCTCATAGCCTATTTTCTAAGACCAAGAATAATTTTACAAGAATAACTTGAGCAAGGAATCATTTCATGAAGTCCATTTCCACACAAAGATAGGAAAAAGTGAAAGTGTTGTTCCTTGTAGTTTCACGACATGGAAAGTGGAACTTTCCCATGGCTTTAAGAAAGGATAAGCCCCAAAAATACAAGGGGAGGTTGGGAAGCCTCACCCAAATAGGAGCTAAAGGGAGAATGCCAGTAGCTAGATTGAAAGAAGGAATCTAGGGTTTCATGCACAAACTTGAGTTACCCCAAAACCACATAATTGAGTTGAAAATTATGTCTCCATCTTCCTCAATGTCGAATTCAACAATGAAGAATCCTTTACCACAAGGATGGATGAAAGCTTTCTACTTCATAATAGGGATCCAAGTAGCCCAGATCCAACTCTTGAAATGAGTTAAATTTGGAAAAAAACTATTGAAATGACAAACCAAACTCACAGATCTATAGTATTATTTCTCTTCCTCAACATCTTGTCCCATGTGAATAACCATAAGAAGGACTTCCTGAACTAGAAGAGACAAAGAAGAAGAAGAGCCTCACTAAACAACTTCTCGAAAAGAGACACTCAATAACGAAACAAAATCTACATAGATGGAAACACCCGAATGGACAAAGTCGTGACCATGGCCTAGTAGGAAGAGAGATACAAGTTAACTAGGGCTTCCTAGCGGCCACTCACAAGAGGAATAACGACTCCATGTGATCCTCTGAAAAACACAATATTACTTTAGTAAAAGGTTTACATTATTGAGTTTCATGAAAATAATTTTTATAAATTAAATTAATGATTTTTTATTTAATAAATTTTTTAAATTATATTTGATAAGACAATTTTTTAAATAATATTTATTTAAAATTTAATATTTTATACAATTTATACATCATATATGAATATCAAAAATAAAAATTACTATTTAAAATATTAATTTTATATTCCAAACAATATTATACATCATATATGAATATCAAAAATAAAAATTACTATTTAAAACATTAATTTTATATTCCAAACAATATTTTAAAATAAAAGGTTCATTTTTATTTAAACGAACTTCCAAATAATACCCACACTCTCGATAAATATAAGTGATATGAGATGTCGAAATCTCGACCATGTAATCATAAACTTAAAAAATAGTTTCTTATTTCTAAATCATTATCAACTATATTTTTTGTATCTTACGTGACGTTATCTATATATATAATTTTAATTCATCATTATCATTATGATCCATTAACTTTAATTAAAAAAAATAATTAAAAAATAATACTCTTAATTTTTGCTTTTCATTTATTTATTCCTAAATTTATATTTTTCATAACCATTTTTATTTATTATCATCAAGGATTTATGGTCTAGCTACAAATATTAATATTATTTATTATCATCAAGGATTTATTTATGGTTTCATTGACTTACTACAAATATTAATATTATTTATTATCATCAAGGATTTATTTATGGTTTCATTGACTTACTAGCTCCAAATTTTATGGAAAAAATTGATGATATCTACGAAACGAAATTATTTTATTTATTGTTTCCTTGACTTACTAGCTCAAAATATTATTTATTATCATCAAGGATATATTATTTATTATCATCAAGGATTTATTTGTGGTTTTCTTGACTTATTAATTCATTATTATCATTATGATCCATTAACTTTTATTAAAAAAATAATTAAAAAACAATACACTTAATTTTTGCTTTTCATTTATTTATTCCTAAATTTATATTTTTCATAACCATTTTTATTGATTTTCATTTATTATCATTAAGGATTTATGGTCTAGCTACAAATATTAATATTATTTATTATCATCAAGGATTTATTTATGGTTTCATTGACTTACTAGCTATAAATATTATGGAAAAAATTATTGATATGTACGAAACGAAATTATTTTATTTATTGTTTCCTTGACTTACTAGCTCCAAATATTATGGAAAAAATTATTGATATGTACGAAACGAAATTATTTTATTTATTGTTTCCTGGACTTACTAGCTCCAAATATTATTTATTATCATCAAGGATTTACTTGTGGTTTTCTTGACTTACTAGCTCCAAATATTATGGAAAAATTAATTTATAAGAATGAAAAGAAATTAGTTACGCGATAACAAGTTTAACTATTATTTGATTTTCATTTGGGCCAAACTAATCTAAAAGTCATGTCAAAACTTTTGAATCTCGTTTACATTGACCCATAAAGCATATTAAATTGTTTTTAATTTTTAATATATAATTTATTTATTTCATTTTTTTAAGATGATGATCACAACAATGAATATGATACTGATAAATTTAATATTTTCTAATTTACTTAGGTGAGGGTGAGAAATAAATTGCTCTCACTTTATAATATATAATTTTTTATTGAAAATATATATATATATATATATATATATATATATATATATATATATATATATATATATATATATATA
>ML781943.1:496019-514511 GCA_009831015.1 Picea engelmannii
AGTCCCACTCAATTTGGATACTCTAGCAAGAAGTTATGCTTGTTTTACCTGGAACACCTTCTTGAAGCTAGTCAATAGGACTAGTCAGATACCCTATCTTACACAAGGTGTATCTACAAATTTAAGATGACCCAGAAGATGAACATTTTACCACAGGTACCTTGCTAATTTATATAAATTACCTCTGGAGGATAGGGTCTGAAACGTTACAGAAACTTTTTTATAGCGAAAATTTAACAATGACTCATTTCAGGATGATTCCAGAACCCTATCTTGTACAGGCTGTATCTCCGAATGTATAAGGCCTCAGGAGCTGAATTTTGAACCCAATGTATCTTGATCTGTCTACTAAATAACCTCCAAGCAGTTCCTTCTGAAACGTTGTAGAAAACAAGTTATAGCAAAAATTCCACGGTGTCTCAGATGTAGCAGTGAAACCCCAAGACCTTGAGCTCTGATACCATATGTTAAGAACCAAACATCAAAATAGCATATAAAAACCTTAGAAAAAGTAATCAATGCCTTGAAAAAGAGATAATTTCATATAATAAGCCTCTTCGAGGGGGAAACCTCCTTTTACCCCACTTAAATGTTCAATTACAAGATGATTCAAAATGAAAATGTCTCCTTGGTATATATAGGAGACTAGGAGGTATAATTACAAATAATGGCCTAAAGCCGACATAATTAAAATAACATTAATAATATAAATTACCACTAATGGCCTAAAGCCGACATAAATAAAATAGAATTACTAATCTAATATGCCCCAATTAAGGGGTAATGAGCCAATATTAGGGCTTAACACAAGGAGGAGTGCACAGAGGAGGAAGACAGATTCTAGCCGTTGGATCTGAGCACGACATATAGAGAGTCTATTGATCAAGGAAAGTTGCATGAAGGTTAATTCTTGAAGTCCTTCGGACTTCGTGAAATTTAATCATTTAGAGCTCAAGTGCACAAGAGAGAGAAATCATTGAAGCTCCGAAGGTCGAAGTAGATCTTGGTTGTTGGCGCCCAGATGTACATGTCAATAGATCATGACATCTGGAGAAGGAGCACTTCGAGAGATTTCAATCAAGGAGTGTGCAAATATTTTGAAGGATCGAATCACATAAGTAAATCCTAGCCATTGACATAGGAGGACATGTGAGAGTTTATCGTTAACTCCGAAGGATTTCAAGTGTGGTACTTCAAAAATCCCCGAAGCCCGTAGTAGTAGAGAATATCTTAATCATCCACCATTTGGAGACACACGACGAAAGATCCTACATTTAAGAGAAAACCAGTGCAAAAGGGTGGAGAACTTATAAATTCATTGGTAGTGGAAGAAGATCTAGGTCGTTGATGTTGCGGGGATAGGTGTCATAAGATCCTGCACTCAGGGGCAGGAACTCTCCGGAGGAAGATGGGGTTGGGTGGAGAAAGAAATCTTGAAGGCTGGAGAGCCAAATTTGATTTGTGTCATCCATCAACAGAGGAAAAGTGTCATCATATCCTTCACTTCGAAGAATAGACACTTCAGAGGAGAGCGGGGTCACATGGGTTAATAACTCCCAAAGGCCAAAGCACTGTAGTTCATTGTGACTGTTGACAGTCATGGAGGCGTGTCAACAGATGTAACACTCTGGAGAGTTGTCACTCAGGAGGTTTGTGGCATTGAAGACTTTGGAAATCCTGAAGCATGGGGTCCCAAAGCTATTTGTAGTCATTGATTTGGACAGAGAGCGGATACCATTGATCTCTCTTATGTCAATTGTGAACTTTGTGAGTTTGGAGTTCAAGATATTGGCATTGTGGTGAGTTGAAAACCCCCGAAGCCCAAAACTCTGAAGCACGGAGTAAGCCCCTGTTGGTTTGGAGCCTGGTCATACCCGCGGTCATATGCTATCACTGTAGAGGGAAAAGGGCTGGGTCTTGAAAGTTGAATTTGGAAGAGCACGAAGCTTAGAGAAGTGCCTGAAAGGTTAAGTGAGTTTGGACTTGCACCAGGTGGAGTGAGAATTCCCAAAATTCCTTGGGTATCATCGGATTGACCCCTAACTTGGCACAGGGTCCTTTAAATTATTCTGTTGGTTTTGAAAATATCCTCATTTTCTATTTAGAGCACGAGGAAGGAAATAAAAGCCCGTGGATAAAGTTTTGGGGCTTAACAGGAGCCTGAGAGCCAATTCGACTCCATCAAATTGATCGATCCTAGGTCGGGAGGTCGTGTAGCTTGGGAGGAAGAGGGGGTTTGCATCATAAGTGTACCCAAGACCTATGTAGCCTGGACAACAAACAGGCAGAGTTCAATCACATATGATTGAATTAGATGGTATTATGAATAACCATGCATTTATTATTTTTAGCTGATTTAGGAGCTATTCATATCTATATAGATTGCCAGGTAGTGGAAAGATTGCAATTTCCAAGAAGAAAGCATGGGAAATATTGGATGGTATAGTTGGCTACATGAGACAAGAGAAAAGTAATTGAGTTGGTTAAGTCAGGTCCATTAAGCATGATTGGGCTGAGCACCAAGGAAGATTCGAACATCTTTCCACTAGGTTCATATGCCTGTTAAATCGATATGGATTAGTTGGACCAACACCTGTTGGCTCTTGACCAAGTTTTGAGAATCCTTTGTCAGGATTGACCTATTTTGGGAGTTCGATAGGCTGTCGAAGGCAGAGTGCAAGTCGAAGTAGAGATCACGGGATCTCGACTCCTTTTTAGGGATTTTTGGGTTTTGGGCTATGTAACGGGTATGGGAATGTCAACCCATGGGTTTACCCATGTTTAGGTCCTTTTGTAATGTATAAATAGAAGTCTAGGCGATTTAAGGAGAGAGGCTTGATACTTTTCTAAGTTCTAAAGTTCTTAATGTGGATTGTAAATGCTTCGTGCATACTGTGTGAAACTTGCAGAGCTAAGTGCAAGTGATTGTAGAGACTATGGAAAGGATTTGTGTTGTAACTCGGAGGTGGAAGATCTAGCGAAGTGCACGCAGATCTCATGTCATTTGCAGAGTAAGATCTCATGGCTCTATGCATGTAGAATATTGACAAAAGGCAATAAAATAGAAGAAGAGTTGGTGGATGTAGCCCCAGGCTGGGGGTGAACCACGTATATCCTGTTTTGTGGTTTCTTTTTTATTTATGGTTATTCTCTTGTTTATGTGATTAAATTCTTAGTGCATTAATATATGCTTAGAATAATCTAATATGATAGCTTAATGCTGAATAATGTGAATGAATGCTAGATCTAATCTATGTTGATGTGCTTAGTGCTTGAATATATCAGATCTGTGTGAATACTGTGCTGATCTATTATTAGGTTTTATCTGCGCTGTAATCTAGGGATGAATATTAATGAACTATAACTACAAAGTGTAATGTTAACGTGTTACAATCACAGATCGATGTCCTAGATAAGGTTGCATACATCGAAGTTCTACAACCACCCCTGCCTCTACCTCGGGCGAGAATTCATCTTCTTCGCAGGTGTTTCTGAAAGGGTCGGTAGTTAGGGTTTTGTTGGTGTGTTGTTGAAGCGTTGAACCCTGGGTATGCCCCTGTGCCAAAAAATGGTTTTGTTGTTGGGACCTGAAACTGTGATTGCTGGGAACTAATGAAGAAAGAAATCTCTGTGCATAGATATGTTTCCCTAGTGCCCAGTATTCTACTTGACTTGTGAATCTTTATGCTGAGAAGAGAAGTCAGATGTGAAGAAAAGAGGTAAGATCTTAAACCTGTGTGCTCTGATAAAGGTAAGAATAGTGGGAAGTTTTGATTGAAAAGGTAAGATAAGTGGAAATTTGTGTTTCGAAAATATGGATTTAGGTATGTTTGATAAATTTTGTCCTAGCCTGAAAACTAGGGCACAACTAGACAAAAGAAGATTTGATATGAGTATATCTGATAGAAATAGTGAAAAATATGTTATCCCTATGCATAGAAAGAATGTTTGGACTAACAAATGGATCCATGACCCTAGAAAGAATTTTTTACGGGTTAGTTGTTATGATAATAGTGCGTAGTACAAGAGAGGTTGGGGATCATTTAAGAGAAAAAGAGGATTAACTCTATGTTATAGTTGTCGAGGACCTAGAAATATTGCTAGTGAATGCCCTGTTTGAAGACCTAGTTGTCTTTGTTGTAAAGATACAAATCATGAAGTTTTGGATTGCCCCAGAATGATTGGTAAGATTGAAATAATGAATATGAGACAAGAAGACCATGAGAAAGACCAAGAAACTAAGACCATGGAAGAACCCCAAAAAGAATCAGAGAATGTATTGCTACAAATGAAAGAAACCCTGAATGATCACATAAATATCAACTTATCAGAGAGATTCAAAGAAAAAGAGTGCATAGAGACAATAATAGGAGACTTCGGCATTGAATGTGTTATGGATGAAGAAACTTCGACAGAGGAAGATTTTGAGGTTGTTAAATTTGTTGAGAGTAGTGCCCGATTTGCTATATTACTAGGAAAAACTTGGATTGAGAAGGATCAATCCAGAAGAAAAGAAGAGGAAGTCTTAGAACAGAAGAAGAAATAATTAAAAGATTTCATGACTAGGAGGATAGCGCACTTGATTGAAGAACAAGAGAAAAAATCAAAATTTTTAAGAACCAGGAACTTCAATGTCGAAGTTGGAATGACACAAGAAACCTCACAAAAGAGTGGAACCCCTACCCCAGACAAAGAAGAAGTACTACTCACTAAACCTATGAAATAATCTCAACAACGTGAAGTTACTATGCAAACGGAGATAGGAATCAAAATGGAAAGAGGAATACCAAGAAGAAGACTACAGGGAAGAAGGATAGAAAGCTCAGTAAGAAGAGAGCAAAGATAGAAAAGATGCAGAATGTTACCGAAGGGACTTCGCAGAAAGAAGATTTGCACAACTGGAACTTCTCCTGGATATCAGAACAGTGCAACATGACACTCACCATGGCAAAGCAATATAGCCATTGGAAGCATTATAACCATTAGACCGACACCCCAAATGGTTAGAACAACATTTATGACTAGAAAGATTGCCACTAGACCATTGGGACCATGCTACAACAGACAGAAGCACATTGATGAAGGCCTCTCATCTATTGGAGAAATATGTTACACTACTGTCTACTTATTGCATTGATTGTTGCACCAAAAACACTTTTGCGAATTGTATCCAAGACAACTCATTTCTACTGCACTATCTTTATTGAGATAGACACCCGCTCTATTGGTTTGAGTACTCATTCATCCACTTGAGTTATCCAATCTGAGCGTTCATGTCGGACGAGCTCAGCGCTGCAAAGAAATTCGTCGAAGAAGTTATGATCGACGTTATGGATAAGAAGGTGTTTTCCATTGGATTTCAAGCTTCATTGACGAGAGAAGTGCAAGCCTCTCTATCGACTCCTCCCATATCTAGACCATCCCAAATTACAATCGAGAAAAGAACCAAGCATCGAGATGACTTGGAAAATGCAAAGTTAATCCTGACTATCCTTCCCGAGTACATCCCACCTTTGGCTGCTGTGGTGATTCATGACAGTGTCCCGAGGTACTTTGATTACACCATGGTTACTGCGTACATACCGAAAGGGATACGTGCAGTTATAACACAACAGGATAAGATCGCGATGTTGAAGTTCAGTGAATTCAACCTAGGGGACTACAAGAACCACATCATGCTCTCTCCTTACAAGTTCCTAACTAGGATGAAGGGGAAGAACTCAAAAATAATCCCCCAACCATGGACTATGAACATTGTGCAGTCCACCATCCAGAATGTGATGAATATTCCACATTTTCGACGAAGTGAGGAGGTTAACAAACATGTTAAGATCCTCCTCTCATGTTACCATGGTGGCTATCTATGGTTATAAATACACATCACAGTTGATCTGACGATGATCCATAGGATCACCAAATTGAGCATGCAGGGACCCAACACATAGGACTTCTACCCAGAGAAGGCTGTAGATAGTGTACTGGCACAGAGGATCAACGACACATATGGTGATGTAGAAAAGTGGATGTGAGGCTACAAGGTAGCTTCCATCCAGAATGGAGCAGTGCGTCTGGCATGCCAGCTGATCGCAGGAAATCTCATGAGAAAGAACAAACCTACACAGGTCACAGGATTTGTTGTTGACCTCGCCGGGAAATGTGTAGAGGGACTCCAGATGAACTCGGCATAGTACCTAGTCAACCAGCTAGAATTGGATTATCGCAAAGCTCAGGATTAGGGCTATGAGTTACACTTTATGTGACTGATGATCCTTATAGCGTTTACCACTTGGGAGATGCCAGAAGGTGCGACCTTCTAGGACATTGAGTCGTTCGAGCCACTCACTGTGAATTTCACCATGCTTTGGTACTCGAGCGATATAGGAAAATGATGGCAGTCGAACGCAGTATTCCATACATACTAACTGCAGTTGAAGAGGGCCATTGAAGTTATCCCTCTCATGACGTTGAACACCATGTACCAGTTCATACCTGTCATGAAGTTCCATGCAGATCGACACTTTATTTATATCACTGCACACGGATACGAGAATAAAGAAGAGATTCAAACATAATGTAAGCTCACAGAGGAGGACCTCGAAGAGATAACTAAGGACTGGTCTGCAGAGCTCCTCACCCCTACTAAATCGACATAAATGTCTGATATCGAACTAATTGGTAGTTCAGATGCCACTCATGAAGAACATGACACACCTGGAACCAACAGAAGGAAGAAGATCGAAGAGGTACAAAACCTGAGAAGTACATCAGATGAAACCGCTTCAGAATTACCTGGAAGAGGGGGTGATGATGAAGAAAATAGAGAAGAGACCAATAACAAAGAAGATCAGCAAAAGAAAGGTGAAGTAACACCGCCTAGGGAACCTTTTGATGAGACTGATCCCTCCAAGAAAAGAAAGGTTTCCCCCACGAAACCTACATCACAGAATAAGTTAAAATCTAGTGAAAATATGATGCGAAGTGTGCTCACGACCGATGACTTCGACTTCATTATCGTAGCTGTAGCAGATGCCTCACAGGAAGTTTTGCATAAACATGAATCCAAGAAGGAAGAGATGTACAACATAATCGAGTTAGAACTCGGATGGGTACAACAGGCCCTTCAATCTAGCCATGCAGTATCCACTGCACTCCCACCATCGAAAGAACCAGAATTGGGAGATGAGCCTACCCAACTCCATAGAATAGCTGATGTGACTAAATCTCACCTTCGTCATGCACAAGAAGAAACAGAACAGTCCATAGAGGCCCTAAAGAAAATTCAATAAGTAGCCATAGAGAAACGCCAAGTTGCGCAGTGGGAGAAGGTTTCTCTCCAAACAAAGTTTAAAGAGGATAAAGCACAGATCCAACAAGAGAAAGAGAAGTTGCTCGCAAAACAATTTGGAGTCAAAGAAGCAGTCAACAAAGAACTTTTCTCTTTGATAATCTTAGAGAAAAAGGTGGAAGAACCGGTAGAGAATCAAATAGCGTAGCTTGCGGAATCTATCCAACAACTTCAACAGAGAATCACAGATATGGAGCTACAAACAGTTCCCAACACTCCGTGGGATGTGCGATATCAAAGAGAAACAACTGCTGGAAGTGCAGTTGAGAGAATCAAGGCCCTCTCCATAGAATGTAAACAATTAATTGATCGCAGTGCCTAGACTTATGAGAGACTCACTGAGGACCCTGAATTGAAGGCACTAGAGTCACAACTCCATGAGGAAAAGCTATAAGAAGAAATAGTACAAGTGCAGGTAAAGCCCCTGTTAGTAGTCGAAAGGATGAAGAGATCCAAAGAACAATGCTCTTCTCAAAAATAGGTCCAAACCATTCAGAGAAAATTCATAGAAGTGACTCAGAGGCTCCAACTAATACAGGATGAGGCTTGCCAGCTGTTCCCAGAGATTGAAGGCCGAGCAATAGAACTGGAGCAAGTTGTCACTGAGGTAGAACAACGCTTGGAGGGACCTGTCAATGAAGCATTTATCCAAGAGTTCACTAATCAGGAGGTCATGGCGAAGCAACAGGTCAAAGCATCTTGAGCCAAGCTCAAGGCTTCTGAAGCAGAGCTACCCAGATCAGAGTGAATCAGGATGAGTCACAGGTGAGTGTTGGGGGCTTGTTGGCCCTTGACCAAGTTTTGAGAATCCTTGGTCAGGATTGACCTATTTTTGTACTTTGACAGGCTGTCGAAGGCGGAGCTCAAGTCAAAGCGGAGATCACGGGATCTCGACCCCTTTTTAGGGATTTTTGGGTTTTGGGCTATGTAACAGGTATGGGAATGTCGACCCATGGGTTTACCCATGTTTAGGCCCTTTTTGTAATGTATAAATAGAAGTCTAGGCGATGTAAGTAGAGAGGCTTGATAATTTTCTAAGTGCTAAAGTGCTAAGTGTGGTTTTAAATGCTTCGTGCATACTGTGTGAAACTTGCAAAGCTAAGTGCAAGTGATTGTAGAGACTGTGGAAAGGCTTTGTGTTGTAACTCGGGGGAGGAAAATCTAGTGAAGTGCGCGAAGATCTCCTATCCTCCGCGGAGTAAGATCTCATGGCTCTGTGAATGTAGAATAATGACATAAGGAAATAAAAGAGAATAATATTTGGTGGATGTAACCTGAGGCTTGGGGTGAACCACGTATATCCTATGTTGTGGTTGCTTTGTGCTTTATGGTTATTCTCTTGTTTATGTGATTAAATGCTTAGTGCACTGATATATTCTTAGAAGAATCTAATATGATATTTTAATGATGAATAATGTGAATGAATGATAGATCTGATCTATGTTTATGTGCTTAGTGCTTGAATATATCAAATCTGTGTGAATACTGCGTTGATATGTTATTAGGGTTTATCCACGTTGTAAGCTAGGGATGAATATTAATGAACTATAACTACTAAGTTCTCTATTAAGGTGTTACAGTCACAGATTGGTGTCCCATCTAAGGTTGAAGACATCGGATTCCTGCAACCATCCCTACCTCTACCTCAGGTGAGACTTCATATGCTTTGCATGTGTTGCCGAAAGGGCTAGTAGTTAGGGTTTTGTTGGTGTGTTGTTGAAGCGTTGAACCCTAGGTCTTACCTTGTGCCAACAACACCATACTATCTTGGACTGCCATCAAAAGGAATTCCCTTGCCTGGATAAAGAAGGAATATGAGAACAGTCGAAGGAATTCCCATGGTTGTAGCTATCAGAGAAATTGCAGCAGTGCAGCTGAAGAAATGTCTCAAAAATATGGATGTCAAATAATTATATGCAACTAGCAAAGGGGGGATATGTGCATCCTTACAGTATGAATAGAGATTGGCTATGCAACTGAAGTTTGAGACTATTAGTCAAAGAGAAGAGAATGTGAAAGAAACCTCAAGTACTAAGGTAGTTAGTCATAAAAAGTTTGAAGTAGTTTAGTTCAAAAAAGTAGATGGATGTTGAAGAATCCAAAGTCTATAAAAAAACTTGGTTTGTAATTTTAATTCATCCAAGTATGAGTTGGGATAGTTGGATCCAGGAAATTAATGAAAGCTGAAGGTGAATATCATCTTAGTATGTGACTGGAAATGTGAAGGAAAACAAGAGTGATTGTCTAGAAAGTGCTCAGGTCAGAACTAATCATGTACAGTGCCTACAATGAGAGGACAAGAAGATTCAGGAATCCGGGAAGAATTGAAGACTTCTGGGATCAACAAGAAAAAGTTGTACACGGAGAAGGAAGTTTCTACAATTTCTGTGGCAATAAGTATGTTATAACTTGTTGGGGCAGCCAAAGCAAAGAATTATTTCATGTTGCAATTGTTGTTGATGATGTTGTTGCATATGGAAGGAATCAATAGAAAGTTGAAGAGTTGGTTTTAAGTTTGATAAAAGAAGCATGAAAGCCTCTAATATCATCAGCTAGTCAGGTAACATCAAATTCGTTCAATGCAAGCTATGCAGGTAAGTATTTCTCTTTTGAAATTATGTTCCATAATTTCCAAAGGGAAATTCAAGTAAGAATTTCTCTGATAGAATTTTATAATACACAATATGGTATTATTTAAATTCATTAAAATGAATAAGATACCACTATATATGGTAAAGTCTAGAGGCTTGTTATAGTTATCACATCTTTTATCTTTTGAATGCAGACACTGACATAGTAGAACGTCATGTTAATTTGGTTATGGGGTGATAACCAAAGAAATAAAAGATAAGAACTTTTTATAGGAATGAATGCTAGTAAAGCTAGTCATGTATGAGACCAAGACATGGTTGGATATGAAAAAGTATGTATATGGAAAGGTTACGAAACACACAGGTACCCAAATCTTGCTACCTTTAAATAAAACTTGGACTGCAACCATTTTTCTAACACTAATGAACACCGCATATTTATATTTTGGTGTAGTGTTCGGGTCGAAAAGGAAGGCATCAAATTAATTGGGAAGACAATAGGAAGTGTGTGGAGAATGTGTCAAGACATTGGCCAAAATTCCAACTTATGAATGGTGAGATACATGACTAAGATAAAGAGCATTATGTAATTCAATGCAAGGTGTATTGAATACATATGCATTGAGAATTTCACTTATGCATAGTAAGCGATAGAATTGTATACTTCAATTCAATTGTTGAATGTGTTTTGTAAGTACATGCATATATATTACTGCATGGAAATAATTGTTACTAACAGCTGAAATGTTGTTAACTCATGAAGTTGAGGACATTTCAGGAGTTGTTAGACATTGCAACAAGAAAATTGAAAGTCAAGTAGTCACGTAAGCATCGACTACAGAAAAATTTCTTGTTCAAAAAAAGAAGTAATGAACTTACATGTATTAATTATGAACATGCATATGCATAGAATGATGAATCATTCTATTTTGTAAATTGTTTGGTAATTGTGATTGAATTGCTAGGTGAAGGAAATTATAAGATCACTGCATAAGGTTTTGTACATATTGAAATTGAATTATGATGTACATGAAATACTGACAATTTGTTGGTTGTATGCAAGATGAAGCATTGGAAGAAAAATGGTATGCATTTTGGTGCTTGTGGAAAACCACAAGGAAGGCTGTATTCTGAATATGGCAACAACCAAGAAGAATTATGAAATAGAATTTCATGTTTTGGGGAAAATCTGAATTCCCTTTCAACTAAGTTTGAGTTCCTAAATGAATTCTTTTATGTTATCTCATGATAACTACATGTGTGTGATGCAGATGAGATGATATTGATTAAAGTTGGAATGTTGATTTCAAAGAGTAGCTCTAGGGAAGATGTTGATTGGACACAACATATCTTACCCTGTGGATCCATGGTGGATCTGGGTGTGTGTACACTTCTCCTTGGGTTTCCTTGGGCTATGAGTTACACTTTATTTGACTGATGATCCTTATAGCGTTTACCACTTGGGAGATGCCAGAAGGTGCGACCTTCTAGGACATTGAGCCGTTCGAGCCACTCACTGTGAATTTCACCATGCTTTGGTACTCGAGCGATATAGGAAAATGATGGCAGTCGAACGCAGTATTCCATACATACTAACTGCAGTTGAAGAGGGCCATTGAAGTTATCCCTCTCATGACGTTGAACACCATGTACCAGTTCATACCTGTCATGAAGTTCCATGCAGATCGACACTTTATTTATATCACTGCACACGGATACGAGAATAAAGAAGAGATTCAAACATAATGTAAGCTCACAGAGGAGGACCTCGAAGAGATAACTAAGGACTGGTCTGCAGAGCTCCTCACCCCTACTAAATCGACATAAATGTCTGATATCGAACTAATTGGTAGTTCAGATGCCACTCATGAAGAACATGACACACCTGGAACCAACAGAAGGAAGAAGATCGAAGAGGTACAAAACCTGAGAAGTACATCAGATGAAACCGCTTCAGAATTACCTGGAAGAGGGGGTGATGATGAAGAAAATAGAGAAGAGACCAATAACAAAGAAGATCAGCAAAAGAAAGGTGAAGTAACACCGCCTAGGGAACCTTTTGATGAGACTGATCCCTCCAAGAAAAGAAAGGTTTCCCCCACGAAACCTACATCACAGAATAAGTTAAAATCTAGTGAAAATATGATGCGAAGTGTGCTCACGACCGATGACTTCGACTTCATTATCGTAGCTGTAGCAGATGCCTCACAGGAAGTTTTGCATAAACATGAATCCAAGAAGGAAGAGATGTACAACATAATCGAGTTAGAACTCGGATGGGTACAACAGGCCCTTCAATCTAGCCATGCAGTATCCACTGCACTCCCACCATCGAAAGAACCAGAATTGGGAGATGAGCCTACCCAACTCCATAGAATAGCTGATGTGACTAAATCTCACCTTCGTCATGCACAAGAAGAAACAGAACAGTCCATAGAGGCCCTAAAGAAAATTCAATAAGTAGCCATAGAGAAACGCCAAGTTGCGCAGTGGGAGAAGGTTTCTCTCCAAACAAAGTTTAAAGAGGATAAAGCACAGATCCAACAAGAGAAAGAGAAGTTGCTCGCAAAACAATTTGGAGTCAAAGAAGCAGTCAACAAAGAACTTTTCTCTTTGATAATCTTAGAGAAAAAGGTGGAAGAACCGGTAGAGAATCAAATAGCGTAGCTTGCGGAATCTATCCAACAACTTCAACAGAGAATCACAGATATGGAGCTACAAACAGTTCCCAACACTCCGTGGGATGTGCGATATCAAAGAGAAACAACTGCTGGAAGTGCAGTTGAGAGAATCAAGGCCCTCTCCATAGAATGTAAACAATTAATTGATCGCAGTGCCTAGACTTATGAGAGACTCACTGAGGACCCTGAATTGAAGGCACTAGAGTCACAACTCCATGAGGAAAAGCTATAAGAAGAAATAGTACAAGTGCAGGTAAAGCCCCTGTTAGTAGTCGAAAGGATGAAGAGATCCAAAGAACAATGCTCTTCTCAAAAATAGGTCCAAACCATTCAGAGAAAATTCATAGAAGTGACTCAGAGGCTCCAACTAATACAGGATGAGGCTTGCCAGCTGTTCCCAGAGATTGAAGGCCGAGCAATAGAACTGGAGCAAGTTGTCACTGAGGTAGAACAACGCTTGGAGGGACCTGTCAATGAAGCATTTATCCAAGAGTTCACTAATCAGGAGGTCATGGCGAAGCAACAGGTCAAAGCATCTTGAGCCAAGCTCAAGGCTTCTGAAGCAGAGCTACCCAGATCAGAGTGAATCAGGATGAGTCACAGGTGAGTGTTGGGGGCTTGTTGGCCCTTGACCAAGTTTTGAGAATCCTTGGTCAGGATTGACCTATTTTTGTACTTTGACAGGCTGTCGAAGGCGGAGCTCAAGTCAAAGCGGAGATCACGGGATCTCGACCCCTTTTTAGGGATTTTTGGGTTTTGGGCTATGTAACAGGTATGGGAATGTCGACCCATGGGTTTACCCATGTTTAGGCCCTTTTTGTAATGTATAAATAGAAGTCTAGGCGATGTAAGTAGAGAGGCTTGATAATTTTCTAAGTGCTAAAGTGCTAAGTGTGGTTTTAAATGCTTCGTGCATACTGTGTGAAACTTGCAAAGCTAAGTGCAAGTGATTGTAGAGACTGTGGAAAGGCTTTGTGTTGTAACTCGGGGGAGGAAAATCTAGTGAAGTGCGCGAAGATCTCCTATCCTCCGCGGAGTAAGATCTCATGGCTCTGTGAATGTAGAATAATGACATAAGGAAATAAAAGAGAATAATATTTGGTGGATGTAACCTGAGGCTTGGGGTGAACCACGTATATCCTATGTTGTGGTTGCTTTGTGCTTTATGGTTATTCTCTTGTTTATGTGATTAAATGCTTAGTGCACTGATATATTCTTAGAAGAATCTAATATGATATTTTAATGATGAATAATGTGAATGAATGATAGATCTGATCTATGTTTATGTGCTTAGTGCTTGAATATATCAAATCTGTGTGAATACTGCGTTGATATGTTATTAGGGTTTATCCACGTTGTAAGCTAGGGATGAATATTAATGAACTATAACTACTAAGTTCTCTATTAAGGTGTTACAGTCACAGATTGGTGTCCCATCTAAGGTTGAAGACATCGGATTCCTGCAACCATCCCTACCTCTACCTCAGGTGAGACTTCATATGCTTTGCATGTGTTGCCGAAAGGGCTAGTAGTTAGGGTTTTGTTGGTGTGTTGTTGAAGCGTTGAACCCTAGGTCTTACCTTGTGCCAACAACACCATACTATCTTGGACTGCCATCAAAAGGAATTCCCTTGCCTGGATAAAGAAGGAATATGAGAACAGTCGAAGGAATTCCCATGGTTGTAGCTATCAGAGAAATTGCAGCAGTGCAGCTGAAGAAATGTCTCAAAAATATGGATGTCAAATAATTATATGCAACTAGCAAAGGGGGGATATGTGCATCCTTACAGTATGAATAGAGATTGGCTATGCAACTGAAGTTTGAGACTATTAGTCAAAGAGAAGAGAATGTGAAAGAAACCTCAAGTACTAAGGTAGTTAGTCATAAAAAGTTTGAAGTAGTTTAGTTCAAAAAAGTAGATGGATGTTGAAGAATCCAAAGTCTATAAAAAAACTTGGTTTGTAATTTTAATTCATCCAAGTATGAGTTGGGATAGTTGGATCCAGGAAATTAATGAAAGCTGAAGGTGAATATCATCTTAGTATGTGACTGGAAATGTGAAGGAAAACAAGAGTGATTGTCTAGAAAGTGCTCAGGTCAGAACTAATCATGTACAGTGCCTACAATGAGAGGACAAGAAGATTCAGGAATCCGGGAAGAATTGAAGACTTCTGGGATCAACAAGAAAAAGTTGTACACGGAGAAGGAAGTTTCTACAATTTCTGTGGCAATAAGTATGTTATAACTTGTTGGGGCAGCCAAAGCAAAGAATTATTTCATGTTGCAATTGTTGTTGATGATGTTGTTGCATATGGAAGGAATCAATAGAAAGTTGAAGAGTTGGTTTTAAGTTTGATAAAAGAAGCATGAAAGCCTCTAATATCATCAGCTAGTCAGGTAACATCAAATTCGTTCAATGCAAGCTATGCAGGTAAGTATTTCTCTTTTGAAATTATGTTCCATAATTTCCAAAGGGAAATTCAAGTAAGAATTTCTCTGATAGAATTTTATAATACACAATATGGTATTATTTAAATTCATTAAAATGAATAAGATACCACTATATATGGTAAAGTCTAGAGGCTTGTTATAGTTATCACATCTTTTATCTTTTGAATGCAGACACTGACATAGTAGAACGTCATGTTAATTTGGTTATGGGGTGATAACCAAAGAAATAAAAGATAAGAACTTTTTATAGGAATGAATGCTAGTAAAGCTAGTCATGTATGAGACCAAGACATGGTTGGATATGAAAAAGTATGTATATGGAAAGGTTACGAAACACACAGGTACCCAAATCTTGCTACCTTTAAATAAAACTTGGACTGCAACCATTTTTCTAACACTAATGAACACCGCATATTTATATTTTGGTGTAGTGTTCGGGTCGAAAAGGAAGGCATCAAATTAATTGGGAAGACAATAGGAAGTGTGTGGAGAATGTGTCAAGACATTGGCCAAAATTCCAACTTATGAATGGTGAGATACATGACTAAGATAAAGAGCATTATGTAATTCAATGCAAGGTGTATTGAATACATATGCATTGAGAATTTCACTTATGCATAGTAAGCGATAGAATTGTATACTTCAATTCAATTGTTGAATGTGTTTTGTAAGTACATGCATATATATTACTGCATGGAAATAATTGTTACTAACAGCTGAAATGTTGTTAACTCATGAAGTTGAGGACATTTCAGGAGTTGTTAGACATTGCAACAAGAAAATTGAAAGTCAAGTAGTCACGTAAGCATCGACTACAGAAAAATTTCTTGTTCAAAAAAAGAAGTAATGAACTTACATGTATTAATTATGAACATGCATATGCATAGAATGATGAATCATTCTATTTTGTAAATTGTTTGGTAATTGTGATTGAATTGCTAGGTGAAGGAAATTATAAGATCACTGCATAAGGTTTTGTACATATTGAAATTGAATTATGATGTACATGAAATACTGACAATTTGTTGGTTGTATGCAAGATGAAGCATTGGAAGAAAAATGGTATGCATTTTGGTGCTTGTGGAAAACCACAAGGAAGGCTGTATTCTGAATATGGCAACAACCAAGAAGAATTATGAAATAGAATTTCATGTTTTGGGGAAAATCTGAATTCCCTTTCAACTAAGTTTGAGTTCCTAAATGAATTCTTTTATGTTATCTCATGATAACTACATGTGTGTGATGCAGATGAGATGATATTGATTAAAGTTGGAATGTTGATTTCAAAGAGTAGCTCTAGGGAAGATGTTGATTGGACACAACATATCTTACCCTGTGGATCCATGGTGGATCTAGGTGTGTGTACACTTCTCCTTGGGTTTCCTTGGAGAAGGATGGAGCCTTGGAGAGAGAAGTGTGGGGATAGGTTCCCCAGTATGAGGCCTAAAGGGTACTTGGAGACCTCTTAGGGAATTTGAAACTCCTGGATCCACGGTGCTTTGAGACTTCCTATATGGCATGTGCTAGACCCATGAAAGGGAAGATGAGTAGCCTATGAACTGTTGGACACTGAAGGTGCATACTACCTTGGGTTGTACAGGCATGTGGGGAAGAGAGACCATTGGTTGCAGTGTTGCTGAGGTTTGGTACCTTTCCCTAGGCCATGTTGATATTGATTTTGGGTCATGGTTATCTTGGGAAGATATTTCCCTGATGAAGTGATAGCCCCTGCTCGAGGGTGATACGCTACTGAGAGTTTATCAGCAGTGAGATCTAAGGCTTGGTATAACTTCGTGGATCTACAACTAGTCGATGCTTTCAATGAGGTTTAACTAAAGCATGTAATAAGGAACAATGAGTTGAATTCTTTCTGAAGAAGCTCTATCAAATAGAGAAATTGAATTCCAGTTGTAGTATGAACACCGAAATTGGTGCTTAAAAGTAGAGCACCAGGTGGATAACATGCTTCCAATAGCTAAAGCTTGGATCCTTTTTGAATAATTTTTTAATTGTATATGTATAAACAAGTTGCACTGAGGATAGTGAAAAAATAAGGGGAGGGGATTGTAATATCCCAAGGCCGAGCCCCTATTGTAATAATGAATTGTAACATGTTTTGTAGGTTGGTGATTCAAGTGTTATAAGCTAGGAGGCTTATGTGATTATTAGGCCGAAGAGCTCAGATGTTAAAGGCCAGGACCCTATTTTGTACATATAAATATTCATATTATTAATATAAATAACATTGATGCATGTAGACCAACCACGAAGAAAGAGTACGGGGGACTGAAATCCACTAGGTTGGGAAAGGGAGGAGGCTAGGAAATTGGGGGAAAAGGGCTAAGATTAAGATATTAAACCCAAGAGAATAATATAGAATTATTATTCTATAGGTTGTAAAGAGGATATTAATTTATCCTAAGTTCCTTTGGTGAGAGGAAAAAGTCCCAAGTAGAGAGGAATGTGCTCCTGGAGAGCCAAGTGTCATCCAAGACGCATGCAGATTTATGGGGGGGAATTTTCACCATTCTTGGCATTCTAATGATTCTCACCATTATTCTCTCCCGGCTGACCATGATGGCCATCCATTACCCCGATTGACCAGTGCACCCAATAAGAACATGGTAACCCTAGAACACCAATGTGGAATTCTTGAAACACCTCGAACCTCTGTAACAATTTGAATTGATACCCTCACTGCACCTGTACCCCAGGGGTTTCCTATGTATTGTCCTGTCAGTACCGTTTTCCCCACATCCAATTTTTGTTGCTTCCATCACCATGCCCGTGTTCTGAGGAGAGGGAGTGAAGAAGTGGGTTGCCAGGCTCATGGATAGAAGAATCAAGTTGTCAGTCCTATGAGCAACTCTCTCCAGGTGAGAGAGTGTGTTGAGTAAGTGATTTCTCCTAGAGGGAGTCCAATAGCAGCTACAAAGCTATGATAATTCCTAATCTGGCTTGTTACTGAAGCCCCAGAAAGGGAGGTGTAGTAGTCGATGGACTGTTTGACAATGAAGGTGTACACTCCTCGGGCGGGACAAGAATGTTGGGAATGAGAGTATGTGAGATATGGGTGTTAGTGGCTCCTTGGAGGAAATACTTCTTGTTGTACTGTGCAACTTCTTGGTGTCCCTGTCTACCCTAGGAATCCCTTGCCTAGTGGATTTTAGTCCCAACTTGAGGGTGACTCATTGTTGAGAGTGATGAGAAACTTGGTCCATGGCTAGGAGGTTCGTGGAAGGTCTGCATGCAGTTGGTTTACTTCAATTAAAATATAAGTACCAATCATGTGTTCATTTACATGCTGTGTATTTGTACATGCTATATTGATGAGTATTTCCTGTATATGTTGTATGTATAGGCTTACTTTTATTCCGCATTAATTTGTGTATTAGTAGAATATGTTGTATGTTGTATGTTTAT
>ML781943.1:514517-530883 GCA_009831015.1 Picea engelmannii
ATATGATAATGGTTATTTCTATGAGGTAGCATGGCTGGTCTTCTAGTGGCTAGGGACATTACAACATGGTATCAAAGCATTTTCTGGAGTAGCATGGCCCGACCTGGGTGGTCTAGTATGTTACGAATACATTTTATTTTGTAGATTAAGGTTGATGACATCCTTGTAGCATATTAATTTTATTTTATCCTCTAATGTTTTACTACACCATAGATTTGTTGATATTATGTTAGTTGTGGGAGTTATTAACTTCCACATGTAACCCTGAAAAGAATAGAATATTCCAGGAAGCAAGAAGAAACCCTAAATCATTGGACATAACCCTAGAAGATAGGTTGGCTAAAGGAAATACTTACTATTGAGTTTTTAGTCTCCAGAATGAGAAGTCAGCCTAGACAACTAAGGAGGAGTAGTATAAATACAAGAATCCAGAGCTCATTTGATACACACATCTCACAACTGTAGAAATGTAAGAGTGCTCACTACAAAAATTGAGTAAGTGCGCAAGTCTGGAGAGTAGCTGTAGCTGCAACTAGTGCAACCTATATTCTCATTTTAGGCTTGGACTTTCTATTGGTTATGGTTTGTATCTTTTTCCTTGTGTGCTAGCTATGGATAGAGGTAGGCTACATTGATTATCTATTAGGCCTTGGGATTGCTTCTGGAATCATTCTTTGTCAAGTTTAAGGTGCTCGGGGGTGGCTTTGGCCTATGTTTGGGTGACAATATTATTATATTTCCTATGGTTAAACGAGCACATCTATTATTTCTAACAGGTTATGGTCCCACCCTATCTTCAAATAGTCTAACCACTGGAAGATATATTAGGAGGATTTTCTTAGTTATAGTTGTAGTTGTAGTCAGTTTTTGCTTCAACAACAAAACCCTAACCCTCTTATTGAAGCACCTTAAGTGCGGATATTGGCATAATTTATAGATATCCTAGTGCACCTTAACCTATCGCCCTCCTTGTACTCTCAGCAAGCTAAGATGTCAAGTTTGATTTTTTGGTCAAAGTCAAAGGCTGACCAATTCAAGGTAGTCATGACTTACTCTATGAAGTCAAAAAACAAGTTAGAAGGGGCTTCTAACTTTAGAGCATGAAAGAAAAGGATTGACCTCATCCTTGCCAAGAATAAAGTGTTGGATATCGTGAAAGGAAATATCATGGAACCACAGTTTGAAGAAGGAAAAGAGAAGGAACCTCAGAACATTGCAATTATGGAGAAGTTCAAGGATAGTGACATCAGATCCATGAGTATCATAGTGGACTCGGTAAAAGACCACTTGATACCCTACATCTCCCATATTGATTCATCTAAGAAGATGTACGATGCCCTAACTAACCTCTTCTCAGCTAGAAACACTGGACAAGTAATGAGTTTGAAGAATGAGCTTCGTGACATGAAAATGAATGATGGTGACATCATAACATCATACCTTGTGAGAATATCTCAGTTAAGATATCAACTACAAGCTATTGAAGAAATCATTTCAGAGAAGGAACTGGTAAATATAGTACTCAATGGCCTTCCCAAGACATGGGATGCATTTTTCACAAGCATGAACACAGGAAAGGAGTATCCCACATTTGAAAAACTTTGGACTTGTTGTGCACAAGAAGAATCAAGGATTAGCGCAAAAGATAAATTCCAAAGGAAACATTATGATCAAGCCTACACAACAAAGTTCAAGAAATTCAATAATAAGAAGAAATTTGACTAAAGGAAGAAACCAAATCAAGAGAATGATATGTCAAAAATACAATGCTTCAACTGTCGAAAATATGGTCACTAGAAGAATCATTGTCTCGAGTTAAAGAAAAGGAAGGAAACACATGAAGCATTAGTTGTCGAAGAAAGGGAACCCTCAAAGAAGGCCAAGTAGGATAAAAACAACTTCTTGTTCTAAGACAAGGTAACAATATTCTTCATAGTTCTTGTACATACCATGTTTACATAGTTTTTGTACATATCTTGCATATCTATTTCTTAGAAGATAATATTTTCAAGTGAAACAATACCTATGGAAGAAAAACAAGATAAGCATTGCTATCATGATGACTACAAGTCAAGAAATACACATGAAAAGATGAAGTAAATTGGCAATCCTTGGTAACAATTCTTGTGGAAGCTATTACATAAGTAACAACAACAAGATAATCCAAAATCAAAATCAAACTTTAAGAACCCAGTAGAAGTCAAAATAGAAAGAATTCAACAATCAAGAAGAAATTAGAAAAAGATTTATGACACTTTGTAGAAGGCGATAAGGATGCAGATGGAAGCGTGGACTCTCTTAGATGGTGGGAGTTGATTATATAATTCCAAAAGAAGAGCATGAATTCATGCATGAAGAAAGGATTAGGAGGGAGATAATACTAAATAATATCATCCATTGAGGATTATGAAGTATCCATCCATGTTCCCATTGAAAGTAGCAACCATGAAAATAAACATGTTTTCAGTTTGAATTTAGAAGAAGTCTTCTTTGAAAAGAATCCTTAAAGTATCATTGGTTGTCCATATACATCCATGATCCTATGATTAAAGGAAGAAGTTGGAATCTTCAGGTCTTGGAATCTATAGAAGACTCCATGGACCCAAGAGCTAAAGTGAAACATGAGGAAGAACATGAAGATTCCTAGAGAGAAAGAAAAGCCATAAAAACTAGTTATTACACCAAAAATCACAAGACTAACAACTTGGTTTGAGCCCACTAGAAGAAATCAAGAAAAAGAAATGAAATTTATGATAAAGAACAATATATGTAAGAAATTGTGAAAAAGGGTTATGAATGGAAGCATTGCGAGATTTCGAAATAGAGGTTCTTCCAGAAGGAGGAGAAGACTATGATAACGACTTGTTCCTATACCAAATATACCTCTATATGAGATATTATATCTCTTGTAGTATCCATGGATTGAAGTTTACATCAATTGGTTGTAAGAGTTTTTTATTCCAATAGAGCATCTGAGGAAAAAGCTTATGTAGAGAAATCTCAAGGTCTTGAGGTATAGCAGAAAGAGACCCATGTATGCAGATATAAGAAAACCTTGTATGGATTCAAACAACTTGATGCAGAGTATCTCATATATATTAGAAGCGTGGTAAAAACTTGATGCATAGTATCTCATATATGATGAATATGGGCATGTCCTTGTACATGAACAGGGATGAATATGGGCTTGTCCTTGTACATGGACATGGCTTGTCCTTGTACATGGACAGGGCCTGTCATTATACATGGACATGGCCTGTCATTATACATGGACAGGTCTGAATATGGATTCAAACAACTTGATGCAGAGTATCTCATATATGACAAATATGGGCCTATCCTTGTACACGGATAAGGATGAATATGTTAAGCATTGCATGCTTGTTGTATCTGTTTACGCATTTCTTAGATAATAAATTTAAATTTTATGATTTAAATAGTTAGTCTTAGTATGAAATCACAGTAGAGTGTAACTTGTTTATATTTTAATTAGTTAAATCTCAATTAGAGTTTTGGTTTTGGCATTACTTTTATATATGTTTATGCATCAACAAAGTATACTTTTATTTTTTATAAAATTCTATTTATATTTTAGTCAATTTAATCTAAAATAGAGTTTTTGTTTTGGCATTAATTATATATATGTTTACGCAAGCACATGGTTTATTGTTATTTTTTATAAAATTCAGTTTATATGTTAATCAATTTATATGAATGAAATCCCGACCCATATATTTTTAGGAGGCGACATCCATGTACTGGAAACAATAACGTTGTTCCATTTTAATATGTTACTTTATCTTCAAAATAAATTCATTTGAATAAAAAATATATAAATGTAATCATTGCCTATATATTTGGGAGGCTACATGCATGTACAAACCAAACTTGATTTTCCACAATATGAATAGTATAATATGGAGACAATACCTCCTATTAATTAATAATTTATGAACACAATAGGATGCAAACACAATAGAGTAAAAACATAGACACAACAACACCTATACCATATTAGACACAGACAAGTAGAGGTATCATATGCTTATCGGATGGGATGACAAAGCCGAATTTGGCCATGTCCATGTATAGGAAATGCTCGAATTAGGGCATGTCCCTGTACATGGACAACATCGAATATGGCCCTGTCCATGTGTAGGGACATGATTGAATTTGGGCCTGTCACTGTACATGGACATGGTAGAATATGGACCTGTCCATGTATATATATGGGCCCAAATTTGGGCTTTTCCCTGTACATGGACAGGGCCATATTCTGTTTGACATTGGTGCTGAGGGCGGGCGGATGTTCGTGTTGTGGGTGTTTAGTTTAGAATAATTTTAAATTTTATGATTTAAATAGTTAGTGTTAGTATTCTCTCACGGGATGGTCCATGAGACCTAGGAGTAGTTAGTGTTATTTTATGATTTAGTTAGTGTTATTTTATGATTTAAATAGTTAATGTTATTTTCTTATTTAAGTACCAAGTCGAGATAATGTGTGATTTTTTTCTCTCCTGGGATGGTCCATGAGACCTAGGAGTAGTTAAGAAGAGCATGATCACATTATTGATCTTCCTTTTATGCTTGGATGATAAAATATTATAAGTAAATATCATGAGAATCATGTGGACATTTTGTTGATACTGAGAGGGGGGTGAATCAGTATCAAGTACAATTTAAAACCTTTTTCAACTTATACTTAAACCATTCAATTATATCCAATGAGCAATGAACAGTAGTATAAGAGTTACACCAATACACCACAATACACCACAATACACCATGCACAATATATGAGAAATAATCAATAGTTATTGTTCAAGGGAAGTAATGACTTCCAAAAGTATCTACAGCTTCCAAGTGTAAAGAGAGGGATAAACCTCCAAGAGGAAGATACAATCCTTCAATATAAAGAGAGATTTTAACTCTCATTCCTTGCCCCTTCCTTCCACCCAATAATATACTAGAGATAATAAAACTTCACATTAAATCATCACCATCAACCAACCATCAAATAGAACCTGATAATGCTTCCCGAGACTTCTTCAATTTCTGCAATTCTTCAATTCTTGGAGTACTCTGATCCTGGAGATAATATTACTCAATGTATTCTCTGAAAATCCTCCAAGTTTCACTCCTTGAATCCTCCCCAAAAAGAAGTTATAGAGAGAATGGTAGACCTTGTTCAATTATGGTTTATTTAGGAGACCGAACTTGTACAGAATTCCCTGCGCTCAATATTTCACATCCGATTTTGAAAATCACACACTAGAAACTAAAGTTTGTAATATTTCCAATGAAATATATCCCACATAATTTGGATTCTCTATGAAGAAGTTATGACTGTTTTACTCAAAACACCTATTTATTGACTAGCTTTAGGATTGGTCACAAACCCCATCTTCCACAGAGTGTATCTCCATAATTATAGTGAATCAAGAGCTGAAATTTTTACCACAGGTACCTTGATATGTCTTATCAATACCATAGCAATTTCACTCTATGAATTGTTCTAGAAAAAAAAGTTATAGCAAAAATGGTAAGATGACCTGAAAATAACATACTTTAGAACACATCACCAAAAGACTTCATCCTCCCTTGAAATCTAGCCTTATTTACTTCTGATTTCTTCTGAAATTCGACTTGTGTATCAAATGAATGTATAATGATATTTATTTATACCATTTATGTCACTTTATTTTAACATTAGGGCCGACCTAACACTTTCTTATTTTGTAATTCTTTTCTTTAATTATCTTTAGGGCCTACATGTACTTCCTTCTTCAATTCACTTTGTCATCTTCAAAAATTCATTTCTCCTCAACCATGAGGATCCATGTGAAGTGCCACTTACCACCAAAAACAACATGATGTGTACTATCCATCCATTGGTGTTGTATCTGCATGTGCATTTTCTTTCATGTTCAAATACCTTCATCAATCTTGTGGTCCAAAACCCATAAGTAGGGTTGATATCAATGACAACAACCAATCTTCCATCAATCTCCCCCTTTGTCATTGATGGAAACACTCATGCTCCCCTTGTCATCATGATCCCAATTTCTCTCCCCCTTTGACATCAATGGAAAAGGGTGGGGCTTCTCCCCCTGACTTTAATGGAAAAAGGTAACCCTCTTCTTTAGGGTTGCTCCCCCTGAACATATAGCACTTAATAACACTTCATTTTTATGGTATCTTTCTTCCTTGGACATTTTTCATGGTTTTAGGACATATATGTTACTTGGTCTTCTTGTTGTAGTTGGAACTAATCTTCCTGAGTTATTTTATCTGATTTTACATTTTCGAGAATCAAACGTAAGATTGTATCCTTGATCACACATTTTACTAACACTGAGTAGATTATGCTTCAAGTCTTAAACTAGTAGGACTTTTTCTGCTTTTACATTTTCACCTCCAAGATTTACAGTTCCTTTTCCAAGTATTTTGGTAGATGAGTCATCTCCAAATGCAACATTTCCACCCTTTTTCTTCAATATGACAATTTTTCTTTGATCTCCGGTCATATGAGATGAGCACCCACTGTTTATGAACCATTCATCTTCTTCTTTGCATTCTTTAGCGACCAATGCTATTCGATGATTTTCATTGTGTGGAATTTCTTTCCTTTTCCATGTTGTAGTTGGTATGCAGACTTTTGGCATATGATTATCTTCCTTCATATCTCTGCAATCTCATGCTTTGTGACCAAGATTATTGCACTTGTAACATACAATATTTTGATCCATTAATGGGTCAAATGGATAATAATTTTTTTTGACAGGTCTATGACCATTTCCATATCTACTATTTTCACCATTCATGTAGATTGCATAGTTATTCCTTTCATTGATTCTACAATTGATTTCCTTATGTCCAAAATTTCCACAAGTATAACAATGTCCAAGAAACAAATTTTGGTACCTGGGCATAAGTGATCTTCTTTGTGGTGTGGTCCATCTGGATTCATGATCTATTCTTCTGTAGTTTCCTTCATAATGATTGCTTTCATACTTGATGGGAGAGGATCTTCTTGATGTTTCATTCTTTCTGAATTCTAGTCTTCTATCTTTTTGTTCAACTTGTTCTAGAATGATGGTTTCATCATTTTCAACTTCCTTTTCTTGTTTTGTTGTCTTCAAACTGTCATTGTATCCTATTCCTGTCTTGTCATTTGGAGATCTTTGACTGCTAAGGATCTCATCTAATTTTCCAGTGTTTTTTTCAAAATTCTTCAACTTTTCTGTTGTCAATAGGAGCTCCCCTTTTGTGTGATCCAATTCTGCTTTTAGTTTCTTATAATATTCTAATTGTTTCTTCAAGCTATTAATGGTATTTTCAAGCTTGTAATTCTCTTCTTCACAACTACTCAATTCACCTTTTATTATTATGTTTGTGTTTCTAAGGTTTCTATTTTCAGTTTCAACATACTTCAACTTTTCAAGATTCTCATCTTCTTATTGAATCTCTACATTGTCTTTGTATCCCCAAAAGGAATCAAGGTTGGTTTCTTCATGTGAATCTTCTTCACAAATGATTTCTTCTTCTTTAGAATTCTTGTGATCATCATCCTGGGTTTCTTGGGTTATGAAGAGGACTTCTCCTCCATCATTATCTTCTTCATCACTCTCATCTGAGGATATGTCATCATCCTTGGAGTAGAAGCTCTTTTTATTGTTGAGACTTTTCTTTTTATAGCAATAGTTTTTAACAATATGTCCTATTCTACCACAGTTAAAGCATTTGAGAGGAGACTTACCTTTGTATCTTCCACTTCCCTTGTGGAACCTTCTAATGAAATTTTCTATTTCTTCATCAATTTCGTTATTCTTGTCTTTTGTCTTATTTATGGATTTAAAGGCTGCTTCATTGTTTGGCTGGTCACTTTCTGTACCTATTCTCTTTTCATATGCTATAAGAGACCCATGTAATTCATCCATTGTCATTTTTTTCAAGTCCCTAGTTTCTTCAATGGTGGAGACCTTAGCATCATACTTCAAGAGAAGTGATCTCAAAACTTTTTGTACAACCAAGGATTCATCGATCTCTTCACCTAATCCTCTGATAGCATTAACAACTTCATCAACTCTAAGAAAATAGGTTGCAATATCTTCCTTTTCATTCATCTTCAAATTTTCAAATTCTTCTCTATGTCATTCAAGCTTGACCTAGTTAACTTTTGGATCACCTTCGTAGATGCTCTTGATTTTGTCCCATACATCCTTAGTAGTGCTATAGCCCATCACTTTTCTAGCAATGGTTGGTGTCAATGCTGCTAGAACAACATGTTTGGATTTTGAATTACAACTCATAAGCTTCTTCTCATTTGGATTGGTTGGAGCATTATTTGGGATTACATAACCATTTACAACTGAGTACCAAATTTCTACTCCCAAATCCAGTAGGTAATTTTTCACTCTATCACTCCAATATGCATAATTTCTTCCATCAAATTTTTGAATCCCATTTGAAATGTGCTCATGGTCATCCATCTCTGCTCAGGATTTTCCTTCTAGTGGTTAAACTGTTCTGAAGGCAACCTACTCTGATACCAATTGTTGATATTGAGAGGGGGTTGAATCAGTATCAAGTACAATTTAAAACCTTTTTCAACTTATACTTAAAAAATTTAATTATATCCAATGAGAAATGAACAATAGTATAAGAGTTACACCAATACACCACAATACACCATGCACAATATATGAGAAATAATCAATAGTTATTGTTCAACGGAAGTAATGACTTCCAAAGGTAGCTACAAATTCCAAGTGTAAAGCGAGGGATAAACCTCCAAGAGGAAGATACAATCCTCCAATATCAAGAGAGAGTTTAACTCTCCATCCTTGCCCCTTCCTTCTGCCCAAGAATATACTAGAGATAATAAAACTTCACATTAAATCATCACCATCAACCAACCATCACATAGAACCTGATAATGATTCTTGAGACTTCTTCAACTTCTGCAATTCTTCAATTGTTGGAGTACTTTGATCCTGTATATAATATTACTCAATGTATTCTTTGAAACTCCTCCAAGTTTCACTCCTTGAATCCGCCCCAAAAAGAAGTTATAGAGAGAATGGTAGACCTTGTTCAATTCTGATTTATTCATGAGACCAAACTTGTACAGAATGCCCCACGATCAATATTTCACATCCAATTTTGAAACTCACACACAAGAAAATAAAGTCCATACTATTTCCAATGAAATTTGTCCGACGTTATTTGGATTCTCGATGAAGATGTTATGACTATTTTACCCAGAACACCTGTTTATTGACTAGCTTCAGGACTAGTCACAAATCCTATATTCCACAGAGTGTATCTCGATAAATATAGTGAATCAAGAGATTAAATTTTTACCATAGGTACCTTGATATGTCTTCTCAATATCATAACAATTTCACAATCTGAATCGTTCTAGAAAACAATTTATAGCAAAAATGGTAAGATGACCTGAAAATAACATACCTTAGAACACATCACCAAAAGACTTCATCCTCCCTTGAAATCTGGTCTTATTTACCTCTGATTTCCTCTAAAATTCAACTTGTGTATCAAATGAATGTATAATGATATTTATTTATACCATTTATGTCACTTTCTTTTAACATTAGGGACGACCTGACACTTTCTTATTTTGTAATTCTTATCTTTAATTATCTTCAGGGCCTACATGTACTTCCTTCTTCAATTCACTTTGTCATGTTCAAAAATTCATTTCTCCTCAACCTTGAGGATCCACGTGACATGCCACATACCACCGGAAACAACATGATGTATACTATCCATCCATGGGTGTTGTATCGACATGTGCATTTTCCTTCATGTCCAAATACCTTCATCAATCTTGTGGTCCAAAACCCATGACTAGGATTGACATCAATGACAACAACCAATCTTCCAACACATTTTTCCATTAAAAATGAACTTAAGTGTTGAGTTTGTCTTGAAATCAACCTTACTTGACTTACGCCCCTTTTTATTGTTGTGTGGGTTTTGGGTTTTGTGCTTTACCTAAAGAAAGTAAGTCGCCTTTACTTTGGAAGAATTTAATTGTTGACTTTATGTTGAAACCACCCTTGCTTGAATTATGCCCCCCTTAATTGTTGTGTGGGTTTTTGGTTTTGTTATTTTCTTTTTCCTAAAGAACTTTGGATCCCTTCTCTTGAATTATTATTTTTTTGCTGATTTTTATGATTTAACAATAAATATTTTATGTTATAACTATTATTTGTTTAAATTATTTAATTATTTAATTATGTGTCTATGATCCCTCTAGGATAGTTCTTCTTGGTATTTTCCATCTTCCTAGAGATATGTTCTTGGTTATTGTTTGGGGATTCTTGTTCTACTTGTTGTTATTGCCCTCCTCATTTTTTTGTTGGTGTCTCCCTCTTTATCTCCTTGATAATGCCACCTTGTCTATGTTTCCATTCTCTTATATTGTTGGTGCCACCTGTGTATGTTGTTGGTTAGTCTATTGATATTTAACCCTAAAATTTCTTCTTGCGAATTTGTTCCATGTGTCATGATGAGATATTCCCCAAGGGTTTGATCGATGTTCCCTTGAAGATCTTTTTGAGCATATATATAAGAGGATAGAAAAAATATATCATGTAATATTGTTTCTTGTTTTAGTTTTAAGTAAATGTTTTGTCGGTGATTGTTTTCATTAATGATTGTAAAAAATATAGTTGTTCTAGTTTTTTCAATATATGTCTGCGATGCTTTGAAGTTGTCATAAATGATTAAATGTTTGTGTTATAAATTTAGTATTTCCATTTCATGTTTTTATAACTTATGAACTTTCATATTAATGAATTTTTTAAGGATAGATATTGAGGCGAGATGTCAAGACATGAGTTTTCAAACATTCCTCACAAATGCTCTAGGATATCCCAAGAAGGAAGAAGAGGAACCCCGTCTTCGACTAAGACTCTGAGTGACCAATGAAAATCTAGTCAGAGGAGGATATTATCAAACAAGTATGTGAATAAATCATCTCAAGAATGTGCTCAAACAAGTGCTATGGATGCAACCTTCTTAGATAGGTTTCACATTGATACTCCTACACATGAGAATGTAGGGAATACATCAAGACAAGAAAATATTTTTGAAATTTTTCTTTGATTTTGTACTTTTGTGCATTTATGTTTATGTTATATATATATATATATATATATATATATATATATATATATATATATATATATATATATATATATATATATATATATATATTAATTTTCTTATGTTAAATTATGTCAAGTTAAATGCTGTAATTAGTTTCAAATGTGTGTGTAGACAACGAGTTTAATGCGAGGGAAGAAAATCAAAGAGAGAGTGGGTGTCATGGATATTCTAATGTTGGTGAAGAGAGTGAAGGTGGATTTAGGAGGTGACGTTATCAAGAAACAAAATATTACACGCCTACGTCCACCTATCCTTCAAATGTTGGTGATGAACATCTCTGGGAAGGGATTACTGAAGCAATGACCCTTTAACGATGCTTAGGTGTTAAAAGTAGGTTGGAAAACTATTTGAGGAGAATGGATATCCCTCGGGATAGTAAACAAAGCTTGGAGATAGTTTTTCATTCATTGCAAAACTTTAAGTATGCATACCAAAATATGGGGCCAACACCGACAATTTTATCAATTTGATGAGGAGACGAAAGTCCGAGATAATGGGCCCTGATAAACGGGACATAATAAAAAATAAAGTTTTAAAAGAAAACACAATTTCTATGTTCAATTTCAAAGATGGACCAAAGAGAAAGATGTTGAAGGTGCAACATTTTAAGCACCCCAACATAGCAAAACATCTATATCATAGAGTTTTCGCAACATATGGAAAATTGTCGTGGAATGATGATGTTCCACATTATTTTGCTAGACACTTTTATGTAGAGTTTTTCATGGACATGCACCCTGATTATACTAGCCTATCGTCTGATTACTATGGGGATAGGAAAGGAAAGACATATGATTGAAAATGGGCATATCGAAATGTGACATTGCAGAGGCCTCCATGACCTTTAGTATCTTTCTCATCAAGGAAATTTTCCTCACATTCAGAGTTGCAAGCTTCATCATAGGTTGGAAAAGAGGCTAGGAATGCAATCTGAGAAAATTTGGAATCGATTTTTTATGGTGTTGATGTTGGTTTGAACTGTTACCGAGCGAAAGACAATTCTCGGGCTATTTTTGTTTATAAAATTGATGAGGAGTTAGATACCATGTCAGTAGAAAATCTTAAGGAGTATACAAAATTTCATCGTAATGGTTGGAAGGAGGTCATTCATAATGATGGACCGAACAATGGATTGGTATGTGTTTTAGTTAGTAAATTTTTTAGGATTGTTTACTTCTAGTTTTAGATATAGATACATATCATTGTATCTATAAAAATAATTGAGTTGTTATTGTCATTAATTCCAGTTTTAAATGAATCCCCAGTAAATAGGGGACTTGTTTCCACAAGTTGAAATTTGGATGGGTTGAATCAGGTATGTGTTTTCTAATATCCACATATGAACACTTTAGTTTTCCAATCTCCAATCTTTTGAATAAGATCAACAACATGACATTTATGATTTTGTATAAATGTGAACACATTGAATTCTAGATTTAGTTCTTAGTTGTGTTGTTCACAAATCCATATTCCATCTCCTACTACTTGGGCAGGCTTGTCCCAATTCTCATTGGGAGAGTTTGAAGAGGGTGGGAGTTCACATGTTTCATTTCATGTTGAAAAAAAAATTAGTTATATATTAAAGTTGCAAATTGTCATTTAAATTATTAATTTAAAAGAGGAATGTCTTAAACAATATTTAATTTATTGAATCATAGGTTGAAACATCATAGACATTACATGTTTCAAAATTTAAAACAACAATTTAATGTGTTAAAATCATTTAAATTTAATTTTCAAATTTTCAAATTTGAAATGTGTCATATAGGACAATGTGGAGAAGAGAGTACCTGAGAGTGTGCTTGAACAAAATGTGGAGAAGTGAGTGCGAGAGATTGGGATTGAGGAGGAAGCATCCATACCTGGGAAGGGTGTGTTTATTCATGATGATTCATAAATGTATGTTCATTGCACATTAGTGAGTTTTAATTTACTTTTATGTTGAGATTTTATATAAAAGTGTTCAAACTTTTTTTTTTTGAATAAACTTATATTTTTTACTTTTTTCAAATTTTTTTTTTCTCAAATTTTTAGTTTAGACTTTCCTATTCATAGGGTTACTAAACTAGTGTCTATACAACTTTTCAACACTTTGATGAATTATTTTGAAATATATAGAACCCTTATATAATATTATTGTTATCTTAAATGGTACATTCAAGATTATTTATGTTTAGATCATGATGAAGGCCTAATTTTGAACTTGAACATTTGATTATTTGAAAACAGACTCTATACCACATAAAAAAAAGGAAAGTTTCTAAATTTTATTCGATTGCATTCCTTTACTTCTTGTCCAAGAATGGTGTAGTATGGACATTTGTGTTTTCTTCATACAACGAAGTGAATTCCTTCTTGCCAGGGCATTTTCAAACTCTTAACTAAAGTGGTTACTAACCACAGAAACCAACATTCAAGTAGATTTACAAATAAGCTGTGTATGTGCATGATATCACTTATGTTTAGATTATGACGAAGGCATATTTCAAAGAGCATTTGATTATATGTAATATGAATACATCCCAAAGATGAAAGATTTAAATGGTTCTTGAAGAATGACTTAATATATGTGAAGATTTTGTTTTCTTTATGTACCATGAAAGATTATATGAAAACAACTATTCCACTGTAGAAAGAGAAGATAAGTATTTTCTGGAAGAATGGTTTTTAAAATGGAGATTTGTGAACTTTCATAGATATAAGTAATTTTTTAGAAGAATGGCTTGATATGGAGATTTATGAGTCCTTTAATTTGAAAGGGAATTTGAGGGCATTTAATTATATGAGAACATTTATTCCACTACAGAAGAGGAAAGAATTATTTTACTGCTGAGGAGATAAGTATTTTACTGCTGAGTAAATAAGATCATCTCGCATGAGAATTTCACCTTAAGGATCTCGGACTTTATCCACAAGGAGATAAGTATTTTATTGGAAGAATGACTTAATATGGATATTTGTGAACTTTATGCATACACTGTTAGATTATGAGCTTGATTTCTTATGCGGATTTATTATTGTATTTTGTTTAATACTTTCATTCCAGCTTAATACACTTCAACAATTCTAAATCCTAATCAAATAGAAATAAATATGTAGATAAGTAAACACACACATCAACAACACATATACCCTGGGGAAACCTTGTACATGAATAAAAACCCTAGCAAACAATATTCCTTTATTGCATTAATAATGTAAGATCTCTTACAAATATGCACCATGACTGTACTTCTCTCAAAGATCTTGCCAAGATGACTCTGACCTGACAAAGACTTAGAAGACCTTGTTGAAATACACTTTTGATATGTTTCTTCTTTATCGCTGATGTGCTCCTCTATTACTTCACCCTCAACCTTCATATGAAAACTCTATTTCAAAATTGTGTTGCAAAACTGTATTGCAAAACTATGTTGAAGAGAGGGTTCAACCTCTTCTTATATAGGATGAAGAGGGGAAGAGGGGAAGCTCAAAATAGCAACCTAATTGCATGCATTAGTCATAACTCAGCTTCATACTTTAGTTCAAACTTAGAACTAGACTTGATATTAGTTACAACTCAACATTACACTTTAGTTTGAACTTAGAACTAGACTTGAGACCGACATGCTTTAGTTCGAACTTAGAACTAGACTTAAGACTTTAGTTGCAACTCAACATTACACTTTAGTTCTAAATTAGAACTATACGCAAGACTTTAGTTGTAAGTCAACATTACACTTTAGTTCTAAAATAGAACTAGACTCAAGACTTTAGTTGCAACTCAACACTACTAAAATAGAACTAGACTCAAGACTTTAGTTGAAACTCAACATTACACTTTAGTTATAACATAGAACTAGACTCAAGACTTTAGTTACAACACTTGACAAGGAAATTCAAAATTCTCTTCATGTTGGATAATGTTTACACATGTCAACGCACTAGATCAATACAATTACATCATTTGTAATATTAGGAATATTGTTTGTTTCTAGCTCATAGGAATTTTACATTCAACCTAACATTTGCTAGATACCTTGACTTTTGCTCATGGCTCACAAGGTTTGACTAGGCTCAGAGAGGTTGTATGTTCCCCCTGACATTGGCACTAGTATGTTTATGGTCACAGAGGTTGTACGTTCCCCCTGACGTTTTCACTAGAATGTCTATTCTCACAGAGGTTGTACGTCCCCCCTGACTTTTTCATTAGACTCACATAGCATCTCATTCATCCTGACTTTTGGTTTGAATCATAGAGGTTTTTCGTTCCCCTTGGCTTTTGTCAATACCTCACAAGACTGGTTGATTCTCCAAATCTCCTTGGCTAGCCTCAGGGTGTCCCATATGGCCTCTCATTGGAGAATGACTATTGATGCTGCCAAATTTAACACTCCCTCTCAGTGAGGGAGTCATTCTCAGCCACACCAATCTTTCCTCTCAACTGCACAAACTGTCTCGAGGTCAAAGGCTTGGTCAGGATATCAACTACCTGCTCACTCGTGGCTATGTACTATAACTTTACAGTTTTTCTCTGGACCAAGTCATGGATGTAGTGGTACCTCATGTGAGAATGTTTTGACCTATCATGAAATCACAGGTTCTCTGTCAATTTTATGCAACTTTGATTATCACAGTGAACCTCCGTTGTCTCAAGCTTGTCACCAAACAACCCAGAAACCAATTTTCTGAGCTATACTGCTTCCTTGATAGCATCACTTACTGCAATGTACTTAGACTTTGTTGTACTCTGTGCAATGGATCCCTACTTTTTGCTTGACCAAGAGATCATATCGGATCCTAAACTGAAGCACTATCCAGAAGTACTCTTCTGATCCACTAGGCTTCCTACCCAGTCAACATCTGCATACCCATGCAAAAATAAACCACCACTGGATGTATATCTTAGACCATAAGTAATGGTCCCTTTGAGATATCTCAAGAGTTTCTTTGCTGTCACCCAGTGTCTTTGTCTTAGTTCATTCATGAACTGACTCATTGCAATCACTGCATAGCATATATTTGGCCTAGTGTGGATCATGTACATCAATGATCCAATCAGCTGCCTATACATGGTGACATCGACCAAATCTAAACCTGTATCAGAATCATGTAGCTTCTTCAGGTTGGTAACCATCAGAGTAGACATGGATTTTGCAATCTGCAAGATACCAGATATATAAAATAT
>ML781943.1:536953-556213 GCA_009831015.1 Picea engelmannii
TAGGGTTCTCATACCCTCAACTCCTATTTATACTAAAAAGAAGCATCTAGAGGAAGATCCTTCTAGAAGCAGAAGCTTCTATTAGGTCTTCTTACATCCGCCTTATTCTATTTTATTGAAAGGTCTTATTAATATTGACCTTTCTTACATCCGAATACATTAATCTACCTATGTGCGGGTTAGGACCTTAACACAATCCATCATACCAAACCTCTTTAGTACATCCACTGTGTATTTTCCTTGTGCCAGAAATATCTCGCCTTGTCTTTGCCACACTTCCAATCCTAGAAAGTAATGCATCAAGCCTAAGTCTTTCATATCGAATTCTGAGGTTAGATCCCTCTTACACCAGGCTATTATCCCTTCATTTCCTATTAGAAATAGATCATCAACATACAAGATTAGTATATTAGGTTGGTTACCTCTTACCTTGAAGTATAGATTTGAATCAACATCACTTTTCTAAAAGCCTAGGCTTTTAATAAAACCATCAATCCTGTTATACCAAACTCTGGGAGCTTGCTTAAGACCATACAATGCCTTCCTTAGATTGCATACATGAGTGCCTTTATTATGTAGTATAAAACCATCTAGTTGTTCCACAAAGACCTCATGTTCAATCTTTCCATTCAAGAATATTGTTTTTACATCCATCTTATGTAGTTTCCAACCAAGTACGAAAGCTAAAGAAATAATAGCTCGAATGGAGGTATACCTGGCTACAGGAGAAAAATTCTCTTCGTAGTCGATTCCTTCTTTCTGAGTGAAGCCTCTGTCTACAAATCGTGCTTTGAACTTTTCCACACTTCCATCAGCTGCATGTTTGATCTTATAGATCCATTTGGAAGAAACCCTTGATTTGTCTTTTGGCCTTGGCACAATGTTCCAAACATTGTTCTTTATAATAGACCTGTATTCCTCAAGCATGGAATCCTTCTATACTTGTAATTTATATTCTTCTTCAAATGGATAAGGTTTGAAATCACTAATGATGCTAATCAGTGCAACATAGCCTCCAAACCTATGAGGCCTCTTCCTTTCCCTGAAAGTTCCTTTGGGAGAAACTATCTTTTCTGCTTCCTGCACTATTTATTTAAGACACCCTGGCTTCCTTTTGGATGGAGGTTCTTCAAGAGTTATTTCTAACACTTCAGCAAGTTCTAGGGGCTCATTACTTGGCCCTTCACAAGTTTCCTCCCTCTCATCATCTGACTCTTCATTTTCAGAAGAGGGTGAAGTTGGTTGAACTGCTTCTGAATCCTACTGAATCTCTTTGGATTTCTTAAATGCGACTTCCTCATGAAAAGTCACATATCTGCTTACCTCTATTTGCCTCTGACCTGGTACATAAATCCTGTAATCTTTGGATTTCTCACTGTACCCCACAAAAACCGCTTTCTTGTCTGAGGGTTCCATCTTTTTCCTATTTTCCTTAGGGACATGAATATACATAGGAAATTCAAATATCCTTAGATTCCCTACTTCAGGTTTGATCCTTGAGAAGAATTCTTCAAGAGTCTTTCCCTTCAAAATAGCATGTGGACACCTGTTCTGAATATACATGGTAGTGGAGGTATCTTCTTTCCATAAAGAATTTGGTAGATCCTGTTCAAATATCATTGCTTTCACTACCTCACAAATAGTCTTGTTTTTCCTCTCAACAACACCATTTTGTTGAGGGTTATATGGCATGATCAAGTGTCTCTTGATTCCTGCTGACTTACACAAATCCCTAAACTGAAGAGATTCAAACTCTCCTCCATTATCTGTTCTAAGGATTCTGATGTGTTTCTCTGTCTACTTTTCAATAAAGGCTTTATACTCTTTGAATTTATCAAATGTGTCACTTTTATCTTTAAGAAAATATATCCAACATTTTCTTGAGTAATCATCAATAAAAATGACATAATACAAAAAACCACTAAGTGAGGGAGATGACATGGGACCACATACATCATAATTAACTAGATGTAAGATGCCCTGAGCTCTGTTGTCACTACTAGGAAATTCTTTCTTTATATTTTTACCTAGCATCCAACCCTTACAAATTTCATTTTTACTAAGAGAAATAGAGGGCATGCCACATACCATGTTCTGTAGATCTGGAAGAACTTTGTAATGAAGATGCCCAAGTCTTCTGTGCCACAACTCGTTGGAGCTAGTCGTATCATGAGCCAATGCCTGAACTGACTATCCTGACACGACGCACATTCCTCCACTGCGAGTTCCAATGGGTTTTGTTGTACTTAAGTGGCTACCTTTATCCCATAGTAGTATCGTCATGTCCTTGAAGATCACCCAATATCCCTTGTCCTCAAGGGTTGCAATTGATAGTAGATTCTTATTGAGCCCTGGAAAATATAATACTTCATCAATGTGAAGTCTAGCCCAGATTCAAATCTGAAGGAGATAGAGCCTACTCACTCTATATTGTAACATTTTTCATCCCCAAGCTCGACCTGCTCTAAAAAAGATTTTGTCTTGAAATATGAGAGGATATCCTTGTACCCTGTCATGTGCTTTGATGCACCACTATCTACTAACCAAGTTTTTGGCCCCATGGAAACTGAACTGGATAAAAAAGAAACCAAATAATATTCTTTCCTATTTTCTTTCTCATTAGACAGACTTTTCTGATTTCTTTTGGATTCATCATCCTCAGCAGTTGAGGCATGATGTTTCCCTTTCCTGAGATATTTCTTTCTAAACCAACAATCTTTAGCAAAATGACCCAACTTATTACAACTAAAGCATTTGATATTAGATGTATCAATATTCTTGCCTTTGAATGTACCTTTGATGTTTGGCTTCCATTGAGAGCCTTTCTATAAAGTGCCTTTCTTCTTTCCCTTGAATTTTGATGCTAAAGCTAAGTGCTCTTCTTTTGGTGGCTCGCTCTTGGTAGCTGTGCGACTCTCTTCTTGGAGGAAATCATGCCATAACCTCTCAAATGTGGGCTGAATCTCTCTCCCACTTACACTAGATAAGAAGGTCTCCCATGAAGAAGGAAGGCTATAAAAAATGGCATGCACTAAATCATCATCGTCCACTGTCACCCCTGTGACCAAAAGCTGATCTCTGATTTGAGCCATCCTGGAATAGAAAGATGCCACTGATTCACCTTGATCCATATTCAAATACTTAAGCTTGTGCTTAAGTGTCCTCTTCTGACTTAGAGTCTGTTTCTCATACATATTCACCAAGGTATCCATACAATCTTTGGAAGTCATCAACAAAGTCATTGTAGGCATTATATTGTCTTTGACTGAGTCAAAGATGATTCGCTTGGCCTTTGCTTGACTCTTTCTGAAATTTGTTCTTCCTGAATTATTCGTTGGTTCCTCCACCATTGTGGTCACATACTACTCAAGATCATGCTCTTGCAAGATATTTGTTATACGGAGCTTCCACACATTAAAGTTGGTAGCTCCTTCGAGCCTATCTTCAGCCCTGACTGAAATGGAGGATGACATGGTCCTCACACTAGAAACTTAATCAGTATCGCTTGGATCTGTGTGTACCTACTACTGCACTTCAACATGTTTAACACACCCTAACCTCTGATACCATGTTAGATTATGAGCTTGATTTCTTATACAGATTAATTCTTTTATTTTCTTCAATACTTTGATTCCAACTTAATACACTTCAACAATTCCAAATCATAATTGAATAGCAATAAATATGTAGATAAGTAAACATGCACATCAACAACACATATACCCTGGGGAAACCCTGTACAGGGAGAAAAACCCCAGTAAACAATATTCCTTTATTGCATTAATAATGTAAGATCTCTTACAAATATCCACCATGAATGTACTTCTCTCAAAGAGCTTGCCAATATGGCTCTGACCTGACAAAGACTTACAAGACCTTGCTGAAATACACCTTTGATATGTTGCTTCTTTATCACTGATGTGCTCCTCTATTACTTCACCCTCAACCTTCATATGAAAACTCTGTTTCAAAATTGTGTTGCAAAACTGTATTGTAAAACTGTGTTCAAGAACTTTGTTGAAGAGAGGGTTCGACCTCTTCTTATATAGGCTGAAGAGGGGAAGAGGGGAAGCTTGAAATAGTAACTTGATTGCATGCATTAGTCATAACTCAACTTCATACTTTAGTTCGAACTTAGAACTATACTTGAGATTGGTTACAACTCAACTTTACAATTTAGTTCAAACTTAGAACTAGACTTGAGACTGTCATGCTTTAGTTCGAACTTAGAACTAGACTTAAGACTTTAGTTGCAACTAAACATTACACTTTAGTTCTAAAGTAGAACTAGACTCAAGACTTTAGTTGCAACTCAACATTACACTTTAGTTCTAAAATAGAACTAGACTCAAGACTTTAGTTGCAACTCAACACTACTAAAATAGAACTAGACTCAAGACTTTAGTTGAAACTCAACATTACACTTTAGTTCTAACATAGAACTAGACTCAAGACTTTAGTTACAACACTTGACAAGGCAATTCAGAATTCTCTTTTTGGTGGATAATGTTTACACGTGCCAATGCACTAGATCAATACAATTACATCATTTGCAATATTAGGAATATCATTTGTTTCTAGCTCATAGGAATTTTACATTCAACCTAACTTTTGCTAGATACCTTGACTTTTCCTCATGGCTCACAAGGTTTGACTAGGCTCAGAGAGGTTGTATGTTCCCCCTGAATTTTGCACTAGTCTGTCGATGCTCACAGAGGTTGTACGTTCCCCCTAACTTTTTCACTAGAATGTCTATGCTCACAGAGGTTGTACATTCCCCCTGAATTTTGCATTAGACTCACATAGCATCTCATTCATCTTGACTTTTGGTTTGACTCATAGAGGTTGTTCGTTCCCCCTGGCTTTTGTCAATACCTCACAAGACTGGTTGATTCTCCAAATCTCACTGACTAGCCTTAGGGTGGCCCATATGGCAGCTCATTGGAGAATGACTGTCGATGCTACCAAATTTAACATACACAACTATATTTATTTTTAGAGTATTATCTAACTCTGAACACAAAAATTGGTTACCAAGAACACAATTTTTCTCTTTAATTTATTTTAAGATTTTAGATAAGATTTTACATTGTTTAGATCATATATGCTTAATGTGGAGAGTAACTATTTTGGAAGTTTTGGAACTTTGCGATGGAAGTTTGGTTTAAAAAAATTGCCAAAAAAGTGTAATAAAAAGAGAGGGATAATCTTAAATCTGTGGAACTCTGGTTGGGTATGTTATTTTTTTTTATTAGTATTTTTATAAAAATCCTTTCATCACCAAAAATTATAGCATCTCCATGTTTATCTAAGGGTTGTAGTTACTGAATTTCCCCTGTGGGAAACCAATTCAGCCATCCTCCCAAGTCAAAAACCAGTGTTTTAGATAACCAGTCAGATAACATAATTGAGCAACTGGAGTGGAATCTCCCCGTGGGGAAACCGATTTTCCTAGGATTCTAGACCCTCTAGGACCAACACAAGATAATTGAAACATATTTTAATCGAAAAAGATAAGTGGAAAAATATATAAAAAACAACCAACATGCCATGCAGTCTTACACCTGTGTAGTAGTCGTAACTCATGCCTTGGATGTGTTTCATTCCACGGTATCCAAGGTGGGTGCCTAGAGATATGAAGCCAATCCTGGTGCCACATCGTCCACTGGAGACAATTGTAGAGTCGGAATCAATATCTCCTCTGATTCCATTGGTGCATTTGGTGTTGGTTTCATGGGGTGACGAGAGCCATGCAGAGAGGAGAGCATATACAATATTTGTGACCCCTTCTTTTCCTAGACTTCCAGGAGAAAGCACAATTAATCTAGTTCCTTGCAAACCTTGAACACCATGTCTTGCAAAATTGCAAGGCCTTCTTAGAATTTTTCACACGTAGCGTAGTCTGAGAAGGAGTGGGGATGTTACAGAGGCTTCTCCTTAGGGGAGGAAGTACCCTCTCATGGAGACTGGACTGGTGGCGAGTGCATTGGTGATGGCACAGGAGATGAGTGCTCGGGTGAATTGGGAGAGACAACCAAGGTGGGTTACGATTCAGAGGCCATATCTGGTAAAGGCCCTGGGACAAAGCCTAGTGAATTCCCCAGGAGGTCGAACCACTGAACTCTAAAATACCATGGTGAGGAGAGAGGAGGGAGAGCACTGTGTCTCTAAGAAAATTGACCATAATAGGAGGCTGAGAAGGGAGATGAGATATGTGACGGTGCAGGGACAGGCTAAGTTCAAATTGTGATGCACGACTAGTTTTGGTACCAAATTGAGCTACACTTGGATTTTCCTTGCAGTTTAGGCATGGATGGAGCAAGGAGAAGGTGAGCAAGTAGAAGGAAATGGTGAAAGTGGTTGGTGAGAACCAGAGGAGGGTGTATACCATGGGATGGATCTGCTGAGAATGGATAAGGATGAAGAAAATGTTGGTGAGCTCCATGGTATGAATACCACTGGAGAGGGAGGACACACATGTGCAGAGATGACCAGAGTAATTGTAGATCCATTGATCGGATGAGAGGCCAAAGAAGAGTGCACTTGGAGTGTTAATGGCACTTTGGTTGCAATGAAATGGTTTTAATTTAATGGTGTGGGAGGGGGAGAGTCATGTGCCTGTCACGTGGTTGGTACCGCGCTGGCAGGAGCCATCCCCATCCTCGTGACACCTATCCTACACTAACACCCCATCTGGGGGACTTTCTATAGCAAGAGCCCTATCCATGCATCTCTGGAGGATTTGATGCACTTGGTGGGTGGAGTCCAAGAAAATAAGGTCAACTCCTTCCAAGGAAAATCCAGTGTTAGCTAGATTGTCTGCAATCTGATTGGATTTCTATCTCACATACAAAGGGATGAGATATTGGTGGGGCTGAATGAGATTCGTAATGGTCCTAATTCCATATGAGAGTTTCCATCAGGGCAAGATTTTGTTCGAGTCCGCTCCATTCATAATTTTCCCTAAGATGTTGAGAACCACTTGGGAGTCCCCTTCCACAATTATTTTATGATATCCCTGAGCTAGAGTTATTTGAAGACCTTTTGTAAGAACCAAAAGCTATGCCATGTTGTTTGTGGTATGACCCATGCTTCCCGCTAAGATGAGAAAAATATTCCCCTTTATGTTGTGGAAGACCACACCAAACCCTGCTACCCCCACATTTCCTTTTAAAGCCCCATCGAAATTCATCTTGATGAAACCTTGAGGCGGAGGGGAACAAAGAGAGGGTATATACTTGCATTTGGATCATTGAGGTGATATGGATGATATCGATTTTAAAACGATATTCTAACTGTCCATGATACTTTATTCTCGTGTTGGAAAAATCAATTCTGCTTATGTCCAATGTTGCAGACTAATTGTTTCTCTGATGTTGTTGCATATTTGGGTCCAAATAAGTTGCCAATCCATCTAATTGTTTCGGAATATTATCTTGTTTCTCTCTTTCCATAGTTTCCATAGGATGAAACTGGGGAGTAGCTGCCAGATGCGGTTCGAAATGGTCAATTGGAAGGATGCGTCCCACCATTCTTCAATAATTTTTCTAAGGCCCTCTCACTTGCGATCGGAAATGAACATGACTATCGCGCATTGATCCCAGAATTGGGATATGTAGGTAAATAGATTGAGCAGGTGATTTTTCATTTCCACTTCCTTCAACCAGAGCGGACATATGGAAGGCCTCATAAATCCTCGTTTCATGAGATTGTCCCAAGTGAGAATGCTTCCATGATCCACCAACCAAAGAAAGGTACTAACTTTGGGCCAATGCTTGTTTGACCAGATTTTAGTCCAAACCTTCACATGGGTATTGTGATTGAGGTCTGCCTTGATGGCGTAAGCTTCTTGGATGTTGAAAGTACCCCGTGAAGAATGTCCCCATCATAGGATGTCCTCTCCCTGTAAGATTTGAATTTTCCTGGCATTGATCAGATTGTACCAGGGTTGTATGTCCATGTGCTCTGCAATATGGAGGTCCTCTCTAGTGGATTTACAGCTTCAACAAGTGGCACCAGGGGAGTTCTCTTGCCACTAGTCTGTAACTATTGTCAGTCCCACTTCGGTAGCCGAGACAAGGAAGGTGTCATCCAGGGAGTCCTACACCAGAGAAGGTAGTTTTTGCCACGAGTCATTCTAGAAGGAAGTTGTTCATCCGTTTCAGATTCCCAAAAGTTGTGATTGACCACTAAGAGTCGATTCAGCTTGGCTGTCGTCCAAATCAAGGACCCTGGATTGTCCTCATTCCATCTGATTAGGTTATTTTCAGCGATGTTGGGAGTATACTTTCTTCTCCACATCTTGGCCCAGATATCTTAAGGTCTCTTAAGCCATCTCCACCAAATTATGATGCTCAAAAATTTGTTCATAGTTTCCAGATATCTTATCCCTAATCCACCCTATGACTTAGGTTTGCAGATCTTTTCCCAACTGACTAGTGCCAATTTTTTTCCAGTATTTTCTCCTTGCCACAAAAAATTTCTTTGCAGGGTTCTGGTAGCATTGAGAACATAGCTAGGAGCAACCAGGGCTGAGAAGGTGTGGATAGGAAGGGTTTGCAAGACATACTTGAGGAGGATAAGGTAACTAGGGAGGTTGAGTGCATGAAATGTCCAAGAGGCTAACCTTTTCATGAAAGAAGTGAGAAGGGTTTCCCAAGAGCTGTTTCTCTAGGCCTTGTCGAGGAGGGGAATACCTAGATATTTGGATGGAAGGAAGCTTCACGTGAAACCAAATATTGTTGTAATGTGGATCTGGACCAACATCGAGGTATTGAAGAAGAATATTTGGTATTTTTCCTTGTTAATATCCATTCCTGAGGCATCACAGAAGGTTTGAGTAATAGAAAGGATTTTTTGGGCCTCTTAGACCGTGGGGGATCCCATCGTTAAGGTATCATCAACAAATTGATTATGAGAGACCGAAGTATTGATGCCATGCAAGGGTAATCCATCCAAGGTATGGTCTTCTATTAAATCTTGAATAGAGAAGATTAGACCTTCCTCCATGATTATAAAGAGGAAAGGAGACAAGGGATCCCCTTGCCTAATCCCACGGGTGGGTGAAAAAGGGCGAGAGGGGACTCCATTGATGAGGATAGAAATGAAGGTAGAGGAGGTGAGATTTAAAATCCATTCAACCCAAGAGGAGTCAAAACTAAAGGCCAAGAGACCATACTTCATATAATCCCAACATAGCTTATCAAAATCTTTGGAGAGATATAGTTTTAACAACATACCTAAAGTTTGGGTCTTCTGAAGAGAATGGATAACTTCATGTGCCTGAATAACGTTGTCCAAGATTTTCCTTCCTTCCACATAACCTAACTATTCAGGAGAAATAATGAAGGGAATAATAGGTTTGAGATGCCAAGCTATTACCATTGTTAGCAACTTGTAGATTGCATTGTAGAGTGCTATTAGCCTGAACTTTTTTGGGTGAATGATTTTCTCTTCTTTGGGAATAAGGTTGAGGAAGGTGGAATTTAGGGTTGGAAGGATCTGACCTGAAGCCCTGGAGTCTTTGATGATCTCCCACACATCCTCCCTTACCATTGGCCAACAATGGTGGAAAAAGTTCGAAGTGAAGTCGTCTAGCCCAGGAGATTTTCCTACTGGAGTGTCATGAAGTGCCAGGTCCACTTCCAGAATCGTTATAGTCCTTATCAATGCTTCATTCTTCTATGTCATGATTGTGAAAGGTACATGCTGACTGATTTGAGATATGGCTTGAGATCTATCCCCTGTGGGCTCAGACAAGAGATCTTGGTAGTAGGAGACCAACTCTGATTCTAGGTCCTCATGAGAGTGGAGGGTGTGCCCTTATTTTGTGACCAGATGTGAGATATGATTGACATGTCTTTGCTGAAGGGTATAACTGTGGAAGAATTTGGTATTTCTATCACCCTCCTTTAGCCATTGGATTCAAGATTTTTGTCTCCATAGGATCTCCTCTTGGACTCTTATTTCTTCCAAATTTTGACTTATCATTTCTTCTTGCATCTTGAGATCCTCAGTGATGACCTGATATATGATTTGGATCTATAGGATCCTCATTTGTTCATTAACTTTTTGTTGGGCCTCGAATATATTTCCGAAGGTTTGTTTGTTCCATATTTTGAGGCGTTGTTTGAAGTTTTTGAGTTCCTGCTGAAATCTTTACATCCTGGAGCCATGCAGAATGGACAACTCCCTCCACCAAGTGTGGGAATTTCGTTGAAAATATGGATGGTTGAGCCAAAATCACTCGAATATGAAGGGTTTGCATCCTGGAGAGGCTAGAATTTCTAGCCACAGTTGGATGGGACATTGATCTGATCCAGGGACGTCAAGGATGCAAGATTCCATTGTTGTTCCCTCCATTAAGAGGGAGTCTGAGATGAGGAAATGACCTAGGAAACAAGATACCTATTGGGATCCTGATCTTCACTTCGTCCAAGTATAGAGTCCATTTAGTGTTTCCATATCGATGAGGCCTAACTTGTCGATTAGGGATTGAAAATTCACTGACTCTGCCTCAAGTCTATGTGTTCCACCTCTTTTCTCATCCATATTGCAGATCATATTGAAATTGCCTCCAAGAACCCATTGACTCCCTGAGGTAAGGGTGGAAAGTCCTTCCAGTTTTCTAATGAAGGCATTTTTGTCTCTTGGTGTGGCCGATCCATAAACATTTTTGAAGTATCAAGGATTGTTGGAACCAATAATATGATAGGTCACTGAGATGGAATACCTGGTGGTGAAGAAATTTTCCATGATCACTGAACTCAGGTTCCAGAGAATTTCCAGGCCTCCATCCGATCCCATTGCATTAGTGTTGATACCTTTCCCTTGATTCCAACAACAAGAAAGAACTCGATCCATTTCCTTCGTTGCACATTTTGTTTCTTGTAACAACATGATATCTGGTTGTTCCACTATAATACTCTCACGTAGTATCCTTTTCTTACTATGACCGTTGAGTCCCCTAATATTCCAAGAGATGAGCTTCATGATGAGGATGAGGAGGGGAGAGGGGGAAAGCTATCAGAAATGAGATGAATCTGACCTGAGTTGACCATGTAGTGTCCAATCTCATGTATGAGCTTCTGAGTGGATTTCCTTCCCCTTTTCTTTTCGTCTTTCTGAGTTTTTTGTTTGTCTTTAAGTATATTCCCCTATATACCCAAACCAGAACTAGATCTAGCGACAGAGTCTGCCAAAGAGTTGTGGAATACTTTGTGGACTTTGCGTAATTGGTCTGGAGGGATGGTGTATAATTTATGGTGTCGATAGGATTGTTCCATATGTTCCAAGTATAATTCGACTAAATACTTCTCATCTAGGTCCATTTATGATTCTCCATCTTCTGTATCTGAGGGTTCTACCTCCGTAGCATTGGAGGTTGGTATGAAAGAGGTTTTCTCAATGACACGGGTGTCCACTACTTTCCCTTTCTATTGGATTTGTTGTGCTTCCATTGTGGAAGGGATCTGTGGAGAATCCATGTTCTCTGGAAATTGTTGTAGGGAATCCAACAGGTTGTTGGAAGGTGGTTCCTTATTGGTCGTAGCAACCGTTCGCCTACCCGCTTGTCTACGTCTTCCTGCTACTATAATGAAGCCATATTTTGTTTTTCTTGTTTCTCGGTTTTCATCCTTGCTTGTCGTGTTGAGGGGAAATCTCTGAAGAGGTTCTCATGTTCCTGGCATTTGCTATAGCAGAACGATATGTGCTCATAATCAATGGTTTTCAACCAATCCTCATCATTGTATTCCAAGGCAATGGATCTTGGTAGCATCTTAGAAATGTTAAGGTAGACGCAAATGTGCGCATATGAGGTGTATCTCTACTTTCTTTTCTCTGAAGATTTGATGTATACTCCAATTGTGTTTCCAATGTTCACCAACAACTCTACTAGACATAAATCCTGTGGCAGGGAACAAAGTCGTATCCAAATTGGGGCATGCACAAAATCCTATGTTTCAGGGCTAAACTTCTTCGTCTATAACCGTAAGAAGTGACCAGATGAGTTGAAGAAATAAGGGCCTACATCAAAGATGTGGTTCCTGTCCTCCAGATTGTGCAGTATTATTGTGAAGAATCCTTTGGATACCAACTGGAGCTCATAATGACCTTTGGGATTACTCCATTGATGAATCAATTTTACTAGCTCATGTTCATAGGGCCATAACCCTAGAAATTTCCAGACAAGGGCGTAATCTCATATGTGTTTCTTATGTTCTTCTATTTTGGGTGTGATTATGATGTATTTCAGTGCTTGTGGCACCTTAGGAGTACAATTTCTAGGTGCCCAGGATCGCGTTGTTTTTGTCGGAGTGTTCCCTGAGTCGATTTCCATTTCCTTATCCTTGAATGTGCCCTCAAAAAGAATCTGACAGAGAAGATTAGGTGGTGGTTCAAAGGGCAACCACTGGGAACCCTCGTCTATGTTTCCTTGTGCTACTGCATGATTGTAGGAGGTTCCTTGCAGCCCTCCCTCTCTTGGGATCATTTTTTCCCCTCCAAGGGCATCTAAGTGCATCATGGCTGAATGCAACCCTAACCCTAGCGCACCTTCCTCACCCGATTGGGTATGTTATTATTTCTGATTGTTTATTTAATATTTAGTTAAAGTATATATGCTAATATGTGTTAGTTGTTTTTTATTGTTACAGATGTTTACATTATATTTGGTGGAAATGAGTATGTTGGAGGATGAGACTTAACTTTTTTGTTATGTATGTCAATTTTTTATTAATCACAACTTGTTTTATTTATCTAAAATGGTACATGTGTACAATTTATTTTAAATTTGTACATATAATTTATTGTAAATTTTTAAATTTTGAATTCGACAAATGTTTTCTTTTGTAGGTATGAATTGCAAGTATGAAGTGATCTATCTTAAAGTGATGGCTTAGAGTCCAGAATTTTGGAGTTAAATGCCTTAGTTTTTTTTATCATCATAAAGTGAATGTGGAACCTATGTATTTGGTGGTGTAACTATTCAAACTTTCATTATATTATATATATTTGATATTTTTGGAACTCAAAATATCAATGTATTGTCTCATAATTGATTTCTCTTATATTGTTTATGATGGTAGAATACATTGTTTATTGTTTCATCTTTGATTTCTCTTATATTGTTTATGATGGTGGAATATATTGTTTATTCATTAATAAATAGTCACTACCTTATAATTTGAATTTTTATGGTGGTGAAAGGATAATTTATGTTTTTTGGGCAGCTTATAATTTCAATTTTTATGATGGCGAAAGGATAAGCTATTATTGAAAGCCACTTGTTTTGTTTCCCTTTTGTGGTAGAACATGTGGATAATAGGTGCATTGTATAGACATAACCAATTATTAATATAAGGATCCTATTTTATTTACAACAAAAAAAGATTAATTTATGTTTTATGATAGTGTGCTGAAATTAAAAATGTTTTACTTCATTTTATTTATAAACATCATTGTATAAACAACATTGTACTATGTGAAGTAGATCCAATTCTTTAAACATTGGAGCTGATTGTGTGGTGATGGGAGATCTGGGTAGTTATTAAATTATAGTTTCTAACTTATAATTTAAATTTTGTTTGATTTGTACTATGTGAAGTAGAGATGATTTTGTATACAATGGAGTTGATTCTGTAGTGGTGGGATATATGGGTAGTTATCAAATTATAGTTTCTAACTTATAATTTAAATTTTGTTTGATGTAGAAATATGGTTGAAAATAGTCAAACAAGTCATCAAATTTTATAGTTTCCCACTTTGGAGCCCCTTACCCCAAAAGACACTTGCTCAAGTTAGGTTTCATACTTCACAATTGCCTCCTATTAATAATATTAGAATAGATAAAACAACAAACAATATTGTATATTAAAAATATATGTGAGTTTCTTATGAGTGAAAACATAAAAAGAAAGTCTAAGTCCATGGTGATGAAAAATTAGTACTGGACTACCGAGGTAAAATCTGGTTTTCATTGGGTGATATGGGTTTTATTCCATTCCATTCAAGTGATAATCAATTGACTTTAACAATTTGCAAATTGTAAATTTAATCATATTGATGATTGCATCAATCTAGTCCCTTCCTTTATTTTGATAGGGCATAAACTCCTGTCAATCCAAAATTTAGTAAAAACTATGAACTCAAATTGAAAATTCACAATGAAATATGTTCATTCTGTTGAAAAGTCAACAAGAAACATGTGTCTAATTTAGTTTTCCCTTAATTAAATTAGAAAATAAATATTAATCTATTATCTCATTCATAACTGAGTGATTTGGAATTGTAACAGAATTATAAGTGTAGTTAAGTGAGTTAATATCATTTGTACTAGTTGTAACTAAACATGCACTAGTGAGAGTTTAGTTAATCAGTGAACTCACATGCAATTGAAGATTCACCACGGTTAACTACATGCATGTTAGTTCCAATGGATATCCAGTTGAGATAACAGGTGAAAGGGACAGTTTGGCTATAAGTTGTGATTTGTTCACACATGCAGTGAATATGCTTATGAGCATGTACAAACGAGGCAACTATATTCATTCGATTCATTGTGAGAATTTGGATTGCAGAGTTTGTGCAGAGGAGGCAAGCTGTCTGGACACAGGAATTGGCACATGTATTTTCTAATTTGTGTATGACAGTGTGAGACGATTGTAATGTACTGAGAGCTCTTGGATTAGAGTTTTGTATGAGATTGTTTCATGATTCATGATATACATAATATATGATAGTGGGGTTTTTATCTTTACGCTTTCTCGATAAAACTTCTGTGTTGTGTGTTATTGATATTTCACTTTGTGCATTGTGGTTGTGATCATGGTTTAATTGCTTCCGCAAGAATAATAGTAGAAGAGATTCAGTATTTAACAAGTGGCGGAAATTGTTAGATTAGGAGAATCGCAGGAATACATTAATTTGTATCGAAATTTCTACATGGCATCAGAGCCACAGAGGCCACGGAGTCACAGAAGTGAGGTGCGAACATAATTTCATTCTCATAGGTCTCGCTTCTAGCCGGGTGCAAACTGTAGTATTGAAAACTTCCGGTGTTTTCAAGAACAATAATTCTTGCACCCTAGACAAAGGTAGGGTGCGAACTTCATTGGCATTCTCACAGGAAAATACACTAGTAGAGTGTGAACTTCCCTCACCCTAACAGTGGAGCAGGGTGAGAACTTCTTGAGCATTCTCGCAGGTAAATACACTAGCAGGGTGCAAACTTGACAGGCAAGTTTGCAGGCTATACACAGGTAGGGTGCGAACTTCCCTCAGGTTGCTCTTAGGTGGGGTGTGAAACTCCCAGGGAAAGAGGAAAGTGAAGGGGTTGAGTTTTGGGTTGGATAACATTCAAATTTGCAAGATTTTCTTGGTGCGACACTTGATTTAATATCGAAATGTCTTTCAATGGCTTGAGGTTGGAGTATGCACTCGAGAGAAGCTCTAACTACATTGCTTGGAAGGATAGGATGGAGGAAGTGCTCGAAGACAATGGCTTGAAGGGTTACATTGACGCAAATTTTCCTAAGCCAGAAGCGACAATCACTGCAAATCTTGATGCATGGCAAAAGAAAGTGGTGAAGGTGAGGAGGATTCTGTTGGAGGGAGTACGAGACCACATTGTCTCAAGTTTCCATGGGATAACCACACCATATGCAATGTGGAAGGTTTTGATAGATTTGTTCCAAAACAGTAGCGACCATAGGAAATTGGCGCTCAAAGATAAACTTAGGAAGATTAATATGGAGAAAGGTGACACCATTCCAAAATATCTCACAAAGTTTGTCCAATGTCAGGATGAGCTTGGAAGTGTGGGAATAATAGTCGCTACTGATGATTTGGTGAGCTTGGCGCTCCTAGGGATTCCTAAGAGTTGGCACAGTTATCAAGACTCTGTCAATGGAAGGGAAAAATTACCGGATTGGGAATGACTATGGTCAGATCTGGTGCAAGAGGAGTTCAGGCGGAACACCAGAAATGGATCTTCATCAAAGCGTGATGATGAAGAGGATTGTGCTTTGAATGCCAAGGCAAGGAAAGGGAAAGGAAGGAAATTCCAATCAAATTCTGAGTCTAAAGTCAAGAAGCTGGATTTGTCCAAAGTGAAGTGTCTTCACTATCATGAATGTGGGCATCTCTCTACTAACTGTCCGCAGAAGAAGAAGAACAAGACGTCTACTGGAGATGCAACTGGTGAGGCTCTTGTATCACAATTTGAGCTTGACTTCACTTTGATCGCATGCATGGATTCAAGTGCATCGGGATCAGTGTGGTATTTGGATAGTGGCGCTTCCTTCCACATGACGGGAGATAAAGAGTCTTTCATTGACTTGGAGGAGAAATATCTCAGAATACATATAGAGATGGGCGATGATGGAAAATACAGTGAAACTGGTATTGGTACCATTACCTTTCAGAGGGAGTCAGTTAAACCATTTCAATTGAATAATGTTATGCATGTTCCAGGTTTGAAGAAAAACTTGGTCTCAGTCGCAATGTTGGAGGACAGAGGCTATGATGTTGTTTTTAGTAGTGGTATAGCCTACCTGCGACATAAAGCAACAGGTCAAGTCAAGAAGATAGGGATTCAAGTTAAGAATCTCTACATGCTGCAGGTAGATGGTTGAGGTGCCATGATAGGCAAGGCAGAAACAATGGTGAGCCAAGATGAGGGCGAATTATGGCATAGGAGATTAGGCCATATTCATCATGGAGCCTTGAAGATCATGCAACAAATATCTACTGGACTTCCAAGGGGAACACTTGCTCAGTCAGATCAGTGCAAGGGGTGCACCTTGGGGAAGTATGCAAAGTCCACCTTTCATGAAAAGGAGAACCGTGCTTCAGTAATCCTTGAGAGAGTTCACATAGACGTGTGTGGACCATTCTTGGTTTCTTCAACAGAAAAACACATGTATTATGTTATTTTTTTTATGGCTTTTCTCGTAAATGTTGGATATTATTCATGCAGAAGAAGGATCAAACATTCTCAAAGTTCTGTGAGTTTAAAGCATTAGTGGAGAAAGAGTCAGGGAAGAAAGTGAAGGCTCTAAGGAGTGATAATGGTGGAGAATACATCTCTAACAAATTCAAATACTTCTGCAGCAGAGAAGGAATTCGAAGAGAACTCATAGCGCCTCATAACCCACAACAAAATGGGGTTGCGGAGAGAAAGAACAGAACGATCGTGGGTGCAGCACAAGCGATGTTGCATGATCAAGGCCTACCATTGCATTTGTGGGTAGAAGCATGCAATACTGCGGTTTATGTGCAGAACCGTTGTCCTCATAGAGTACTTGGCATGAGTACACCTGAAGAAGCTTTTACTGGTAAGAAACCTCATGTTTCGCATTTAAAAATTTTTGGTTCATCTGTTTATGTGCATGTAAACAAGGATGCCAGGAAGAAGCTGGAACCGACTGGTGAAGTTGGGATATTTGTGGGGTACACAGAAACACCCCATAATTATCGTGTGTATTTTCCAAACAGTAAGATGACTGTTATGCGATGGGATATAAAATTCGATGAAGGGAAAGCCATGCAGTTGTCGCTTGAGAGGGAGCTAGAATTGCATGCAGAAGAGGAACTCTTGGTTCCCAAGGATGAGTCTCAAGATGTGGATCAGCCACATGAAGAGGTTCATAGAGTGGAGGAAACCACTCAAGCAGAGCCATCCATCAGAAATGGCAGAAAGCGCACCACGGAAGCTGATAGATTGAGACTAGATGCTGCACAAAATATAGGAGCCCCTATTTCACAGCACAGACAGAGACAGTCTCCTGATCGATTTGTTGGATACATGGCTCTCATGAACAAATGTATTTTGACTAAACCATATTCCTTTCAGGAAGCAGTGCAAGACCCCACTTGGGTTGATGCTATGGTAGAGGAGTATGACTCCATTGTCAAAAACAGTGTATGGGAAATTGTCCCAAGACCAATTGATAAATCAGTGATAGGTTCGAGATGGATCTACAAGGTAAAGCAAGTTGTTGATGGAAGTGTGGAGAAATACAAGGCCAGGTTTGTTGCCCAAGGCTTCACATAGATCAAGGGGATAGATTATGGTGAGACCTTTGCACCTGCCGCAAGGTACTCTTCCATAAGATCCATCCTTGCACTCTCAGCACAGATGGGTTGTTGCATTCATCAGATGGATGTAAAAACTGCATTCCTCAATGAGATCATTGAGGAAGAAGTGTACATTGAACAGCCAGAAGGTTTTGAGACCTTTGACAGAGAGTCGCATGTGTGCAGACTCAAGAGAGCACTGTATGGGTTGAAGCAAGCACCCCGTGCTTGGTACACTCGGATAGACAACTATTTCACTGGATTGGGATTCAACAAAAGTGAAGCGGATGCAAACCTATACCAATTTGTGGTGGAGGGTAATCTTTTGATCATTGTGCTTTATGTTGATGATTTAATACTTACTGGTCATGAGTAGCTGATACACTCATGCAAGGAGGACCTTGAAAAGGAGTTTGAGATGAAGTATTTGGGCCTTCTTCATTATTTCCTTGGTTTGGAAATATGGCAGCAAGATGGTGAACTTTTTGTGTCTCAAGGAAAGTATACAAGAGAGATACTGGGTAAGTTTCACATGGAGGGCTGCAAACCCATGGATACTCCTCTTCCAAGAAACTGGAGGAAAGATGATGCTACTTCTGGAGAGGTAGTGGATGCTACTGTCTATCGATAGTTAGTGGGTTCGCTAATGTATTTAGTGAATACGAGGCCGAACATTTTATATGCAGTTAACCAACTAAGTCAAGCGATGGTTAAGCCTACCAAACTCTTTTGGAAGGCGGGGAAGCATGTCCTGAGATATCTGAAGGGAACATCTGAGTATGGATTATGGTATAGACATACGGATGAGGTGAATTTGCATGGCTTCACGGATGCAAATTGGGTAGGAAGCCCAACGGACAGAAAGAGCACATCAGGAGGGATCTTAGTATCAGATCTACAACTGTTTCTTGGTACAGCAGGAAACAGAAATCTGTGGCACTTAGTTCAGCGGAAGCGGAATACATGGCAGTGAACCAAGCTGCATGTGAGGCTATCTGGATGAAGAAGATCTTGGTTGGTTTGTTTGGTTCTCATTTAGATCCGACAGTGATTTATTGTGATAATCAGAGTTGCATTAAACTCTCGATTAATCCTGTGTTTCATGACATATCTAAGCATATAGATATCTGGTATCATCATCTCAGAGATTGTGTGCAGCGGAAGATCATGTTGCTTCAATAC
>ML781943.1:556263-619069 GCA_009831015.1 Picea engelmannii
CTCACCAGGAGAAAATTCGAATATCATAGAGACAGGATTGGGGTGAAGGATAATCTCTTTCTTGTTGAGAGGGAGTGTTGAAAAGTCAACAAGAAACATGTGTCTAATTTAGTTTTCCCTTAATTAAATTAGACAATAAATATAAATCTATTATCTCATTCATAACTGAGTGATTTGGAATTGTAACATAATTATAAGTGTATTTAAGTGAGTTAATATCAGTTGTACTAGTTGTAACTAAACATGCACTAGTGAGAGTTCAGTTAATCAGTGAACTCACATGCAACTGAAGATTCGCCACGGTTAACTACATGCATGTCAGTTCCAATGGAGATCCAGTTGAGATAATAGGTGAAAGGGACAGTTTGGCTATCAGTTGTGATTTTTTCACACATGCAGTGAATATTCTTATGAGCATGTACAAATGAGGCAATTGTATTCATTCGATTCGTTGTGAGAATTTGGATTGCAGAGTTTGTGCAGAGGAGGCAGGCTGTCTGGACACATGAATTGGCACATGTATTTGCTAATTTGTGTATGACAGTGTGAGACGATTGTAATGTACTGAGAGCTCTTGGATTAGATTTTTGTATGAGATTGTTTCATGATTCATGATATACATAATATATGATAGTGGGGTTTTTAGCTTTACGCTTTCCCGGTAAAACTTCTGTGTTGTGTGTTATTGCTATTTCACTTTGTGCATTGTGGTTGTGATCGTGGTTTAATTTCTTCCGCAATAATAATAGTAGAAGCGATTATGTATTTAACAAGTGGCAGAAATTGTTAGATCAGGAAAATCACAGGAATACATTAATTTGTATTGAAATTTCTACACATTCTTGGTTTCTTTATTGAAAATTCACAATGAAATGATAGTCCAACACTAAACTTGTTATGTTAGTCTTTGGTTTCGTTTCGAACTTTCAATATATTTATTCAAGAAAAAGTGAAATAAAAATATGTGTACTTTGAAATGAAAATTGAAATAAAAACATGATTTAAAACCTATTTTAATATGTAAAATTAAAATATACTTTAATATAGGTAAGCGATTTTCATTAAAATTTATATTGATATAAATTGTTTATGTATCAAAAAGGGTAGAAAATGGTTGTTCTGGAAATTATCAATCCTCTGCACATTGGAAGTATTCACTAATGCCATTAATATGACACCTACCATTAATGGAAGTATTCACTATATGACAGTCCAACACTAAACTGGTTAAATGTTAGTCTTTGGTTTCTTTTCGAGATTTCAATATATTTATTCAAGAAAATGTGAAATAAAAATATGTACTTTGAAATAAAAATCAAAAGAAAAACATGATTTAGAACCTATTTTAATATGTAAAATTAAAATATACTTTAATATAAGTAGGCGATTATCATTAAAATTTATATTGATATAAATTGTTTATGTATCGAAAATGGTTGATGGAAATCATCAATCCTCTACACATTGGAAGTATTCACTAATGTCATTAATATGACACCTAGGTCATTAATGGAAGTATTCACTAGTGCTATTATTTCTTAATTAGAATGTTAATCATACACTACCTTGAATTTTGAATATACTCCAAATTCAGTTAAAAAAATGAAAATCTAAATGCAACAAACCAAGCCTTAGTAGATGACCTGTTATTTTTTAATTTTTGTTATGAGGTCAAAAAATCAAATTCATTTTCAACTTAAGGTTTTTTCAATCAACCTTAATGAAAGCTATGTTTAATGTGTAGAAAATAAGTAGTGTTAGGTTCTTCATACACGTTTTTCAAGTAGTTCATAATTTCAATTTTCTTTCAATCCGCTTCAAGATATTGAAATCTAAATGCACAAATTTAACATTTAATATAATATCAACACTATTGGAATCAAAATTCACAATTCCATAATTAAAATTGGTACTTTTTAAGATGTCCTTAAATTTTTTAATTAGGATATTAATCATATGTATTACCTTGAATTCTTTAAATATGATGTTAATCATACTTTTTAAGATGTCTTTAAAGTTTTTCTAAGCCATCAATAATCCCTTATAATGACATGGAAATGGGTCCTAGTTTTCATATGAAGTTATCCTCTTCATAGGAAAAAGCATTGAACAATCACTGCAAATAATAAACACAAATCCTATATGTAGTAAATTGGTTACAAGCATTAAAGAATTTGTGTATACGATCTGGATAATTTGTAGGATTAAAGTATAATCATCCAAAGTATAGGTCATTTTAGGTTCCCTAGATACAATCTATAGATTCTTCCCTGAAATTGTAAATAAGGCTTGGTAAACTTTATAATTCATAAAAAATATAACTTTTCTTAATTGAATGGACCATGAAAGTAAACTAAACTGAAAATGATTCTAGAATCCTAGATATTCATAAACAAGTGTACTTCAATGCAAAATATAAAATTCTAGAATGTACATGTCACTTGTTTAAAGAAATCGTAATGGTATGCCATCTTCAATTATTCGTTCATGATCGACTTTGGACATTTTCCATTTTCTAACTTTTTTTTTTTCCTGATTGACCTTCTATTAACTTTATGTGCACTGTACATACCAAATGCCTATATTGACAACTTATGACATCTGACTAGTAGTCTTGAAAGTGAACATGAGTATCAGTTTGATGGGTTTTTTGAAAAAAATATCCTTTCAATAAGATGGATCCTCTTTCATATATAAAATTGTTATCATCAAAATATTCTAATAACCTCATCTTTTGTTTTGTGCATCGCATAAAATAATATTTCACATTTTTAGTGTTGTCTATAGGTGTAACCACATCAAATTCATCTTTTACAAATAATTCGATATGTTGGACAACAAGTAGTTCATGTTAGATTATCACACAAGTACATCTATAAGTTATTTGAAAAAATTTAAGCATACAAGTTACCTTCTCTAACAAGATAAAAAACTCTATCACCATCAACTCACACTATAGTTTCATTTGATTCCATCTCCTCTGAGCTTGCCAGTGGAATTTTCCCTTTTAAATTAAGTTCAGTATGTCTCCAAGATTTAACATATTCTGCATTTTGATTTTCACAAATCTCTATGGATTATGTGTCGATTATGCAAACTGAACAAAAATAAGAATCATTTATTTTATCAAATGAAAACACATTTTGATATCATTTTGGTTTAACCGAATGGATTTTTTGTGTCCCATGTATTGTACCGGCTTCATATTGGATTGATCTATTTACATACTGGATTCCAACATACCAAAAAAACATGGACAAGACAAGAACTTGTTAACTTGAAATCTCTTAAGAAAATGATTGAAGATCTTGAATATAAATATGAGCACGTGAATAAAAATATCCCGTCTACATGTGTAACATGTATATATAAACACACCTGCGCACATCCCTTGACGGATTATTTTCATGGCTTAGCACCATTTTTCACCATTCAACAACTTGATCAACAGATTCAAATCGATCGGCATGAGGGTTCATATGATACCTTCGAAGTTCTTGTTTTACACATGCCCCAACACCGTTGCGCTCTCCTTTTCCATGACCAGTCTAAAAAAAATTCCAACAATGTGTAATGTTTGATTTTTATGAAGAAGACAGAACCAATAGAATGATCGTGAAGATTTGAACTGACCCACACACCCATCTAACCATATCCAATGTCAATTGAATTTGATCTCGCATTCTTTCAATGAATCATAAAATTTATCAAAATAATGTTGTACATAATGTGTGTCGTATGCTCTATCATCACTTATATAAAAGCGATATTCTTTAATAACATGTTGATTGTTGTTGGTGCTTTCTATATTATCAAGACTCCATTGAGCATGTCTATATAGAACATGGACAAATATAGTGACTTGATCATAATGATATTATTCACTCTATATTTCTTTTTGTGCAACGAATGTGTAATTCTATGCAAAATCAACTACAGACAGAATTGTCCCCAGTGGAAACACTTCACAGGATTGTTTGAATTGTAGGTCTTTTCATCGAACTTTATGTGAATTCTTGGTGTATTAATAACTTTCTTCCTCAAACTTCTTCAAAACATCTATCACACATATTTGATCTACTTTCAAATCAATCCTTTTGGAAATAACATTTGAAGAATGTGGAGCCGTGTTGTTGATATATTCATACCTCTTCTAGTTGACTATTATTTTATAAAATGATTTATCATTCATATCAATAGGACACTTTGAGTGAAACAAACTTAGATTTCCACAACGATCACATTTCTTTCCACCAACAAATTTGTTTTGGTAAAATAATTCATCACCTTCTCTTTTACACATAATTTCAGATATAAAAGCACAGAATGTTCAAGGAGGAGGTGAACTTGGCCATAAAATTTTACCAAAATCAAGAAAAGTTTCATAATATAACTCAAATTCCACATGATAACGACAACAACGAGTGTCACGAACATTGATGTGTCTAACAAACCATGGTTTTTGTTGCACAAATGTATTGATGGAAATATTAACTTCTTTGTGCTCTTCTTTGAACTTATTGAACAATTCTATTTGTGTCATTGGAAATATATGTTTTGGATGTTCTTCATATTGTTTTAGTGTTATTCTTCATTGCAACACATCCAATGTATGTGGGGAAACACGATATTCTTTCAATCAACAATTACGTGCCAATTCTTTAACATTTTCTGCAGATCTATCTTTGTAGGGTTGTCTATAAATCACTGTCCAACAAGAAAGTTCACCATTTGGATCTATTTGCAATTGAAATTTTCTATGTTTGTACAATTTTTTTCTTGAGTACCCATATTTTTTTCCATGTGTCGTGTCAAATGATCTTTTATATTGCTAGATGAAACAATTGTTGTTTGTATCACTCTACATGCAACACTGCCATCTTTTTTTTCGATATTTTCCAAAATATTTTAATACACTAGTTATATTGTCAAAGACATTTTGTTTCACCTTTGTATCTTTTGTTGAATTTTGAATACCCAATAATGATGTAGCTTCTTTTCACTTTCTTGACTTTATTAGATAGAGTGAAACTTGAGCTTGTATTCTTATTGATTCATCTTTGAAAAAATTATTATACATATTCTTAGTTTGATATCTTATATAATCCTTATCTTCTTTCTTCCCAAATTTGTCAGTATCAACATTTTCTAATATTTCATCATCGTTGTTGATAGATTCTCCTACATATTTCAATTTAAATTTTATATTAAAAAACAAAACCCGAACATAATTTCACTAAACTATATACAAGTGTTCATCTTGTATTATCTAAATTTATGTACATACCTATAGGTGATTTGTTTTATGCTTCAATTTTGGTTTCAACGTCTTCAACGATGTTATGAGACAAATCTATTTATTTTTTTGAACTTGAATTCATAATCTATGGTGATCTCATATAAAGACCAATTATTTTTTGAGACATGTACATATTCCATAATAATGGTTGAAAAAAATACAACAATGATTAGATATAGTATGTGCAAGACCTCCAACACTTTGTCAAGGCATGTGCTATAATGTTAGGCATAGAGACATAATCGGTCGACGAGTTGGATAAGTGCACATTTAGTTTGGTGTAATGGAGGGAGCGTCGAGAATACCTGGAAAGATGCATGATGGGTCTGAGGGAGGGTGTGTTGAACATGCTTGGCAAGTTGCATGATGTGCCCCTATGTTTGGTAGCCTCAACGACCAACTCATGTGATGTTCATAAGACAGTGAGGAAGGTTGTTGGGTATGTGTTATATTATTTTCATGAGTAGTAGTGTATGTGTTGTGATGTGTGCACAGGGGGGTTTGAGGCGGGGTGCAACATCCCTGAGAATTTTTTTTTCCTTGGGAAACACGCCACATTTTTGGGTGGTTTTTGGGCACATGGTTTTTGCCGATGGTTTTCTATTTCCGGTTAAGGAATTAGGGTTTTTGACTAATCCAGGTCATTGGGTTAGGGTTTTGGATGCCACTGGATCCTATATGTATATTGTATTATAAGAAATGTAACAATATGAATGAATATAGAATATGTTGGTTTTCCCGATCTGGGTTTCCAGGGGAAAAATATTTGTGTAATGTTTGTATTTTCCATTGTATCGTTTTGGTTCTTTTTCTGAAAATTTGTTTGTAGTGAATATTGTACAAGGTTAAAATCTACATTTGGTATTAGATATTTGTTGGCTTCGGGGGGAAACCTTTGTGGTCAAGGGTTTGGCTCAGGACTGTGATAAGCCTTTTTACTGTGGGAGATATGTGGTATTGATTTTTTAGGTGAAAAGAAATGGAAAGAAATTCAAAGATGGAGATCAAGAATTTTAATGGAAAATGTTTTGAGATGTGGAAGCTCAAGATGAAAGATCTATTGGTGGACATAGATCTATGGATCATGGTAGATACAGGCATTTCACCTACAACAACTTCATCAGATGACTGGAAAGAGTTGGATCAGGAGGAAAATAACACAATCCGACTATGTCTCTCAGATTCAGTATTATTGAATGTGTCAGAGAAATCTACAACCAAGGATTTATGGGATAAGTTGGGGAAGTTGTATCAGTCTAAGTCCCTAGTAAATAAACTATTCCTGAGAAAGAAGTTGTATAACTTGAGGATGAGAGATGGAGACTCGGTGGTAGAACATTTGATCACCTTCAATACTATGGTAAGTCAGTTAGTATTTGTTGAGATTAAAATTTCAGATGAAGATAAATGTATCTGTTTACTGTGTTCTTTACCAGACTCGTGGGATAGTCTGGTTGTGTCCATAGGTAGTAATACAGCTTCCTTGAAGTTTGATGAACTGGTCTCATCCTTGTTGTTGGAGGAGATGAGACAAAAGAATATGGAATGACAGAGCACAAACACAATATTTGCAAGAGTACATTCCCAGAAAAGAAATAGATCTAAGTTCTCAAGTGGGAGATTTAAGTCTAAGGGTAGATATAAATCTCTCAGAAATTTTGTAAAGGTATGTTGGAGATGTGGAAAAGAAGGGAACTACAAGAAGCAGTGTAGATCGAAAGTTGAGAAAAAGAAGGGATCTGAGGAATCTCCTTCTACAGAAGAAAATACCTCCAAGGAAGAAGGAGGGGATGTGTACTTGGGTTCTTCAAGCACACATGCAGATCATGAGGAATGGTTGGTTGACTCAGGTGCATCCTTTCATATGACTCCCCATAGGGAGTGGTTCTGTGAATATGAAAGGTATGATGGAGACAATATTTTCCTAGGTAATGGCTTGACAACCAATATCATAGGTTGAGGAAAAGTCAAGTTGAGTCTCATATATGGAAGGATTAGAACACTGCCTGGTTTTCTGCACATCCCAATTTTGGCCAGAAATTTGATTTATGTAGGAAAAATGGATGATGCAGGGGTAAAAACAATATTTGAAAAGGAAACCTATAGGATGGTTCAAGGAGCAATGGTGTTGTTGAAGGGAGTTCTGCTTGGAAATATGTATAAGTTGCAAGGAAGCACTATTAGAGATAGGTGTAATACTTCCATTGTTCCTTATATTGGAGTTAAAGAAGAAGGAAATCCTATAGTCTCTGGAGAAAAGGTTATGTTGTGGCATCAAAGAGTGGGGCATATTGGAGAGAAGGGTCTTCGACTACTACATGGTAAAGGTATGGTTGAAGGTATGTATTGTAAATTCTAACCTTGTACAATACCTACTGCAAACTGATATTCATAAAAGAACAAAAAAGATACAATGGCAAATACAAACATTACACAAAGATTTTTCACCTGGAAACCCAAACCAGGAAAAACCAACATATATTATATTCATACATTGTTTACAATACAATATACATATAGGAGCTAGCGGCATCCAAAACCCTAACCCGATGACCTAGATTAGTCCAAAACCGTAATTCCTTAACCGAAAATAGAAAACCAACGGCAAAAAAACATGTGTCGAAAAACCATCTAATATCATGTGGTCCCGAAAATATGTCGTCCCGGTAATATGTCGTCCCGGAAATATTTCGTCCTGGAAATATGTCGTGCAAAGAATATAACACATACCCAAAATGTATAACTGCTCTTTAGATTTTGATTTCTGTGAACATTATATATATGGAAGCAAAATCTGGTAAAATTCCCTTCTGGGGCAACAAGGGAAGAAGGAATTTTACAGCCAGTTCACAGTGATGTTTTTGGACCTGTTTCGGTCCCATCATTGGGAAAATCTATGTACTATGTTTCATTTATATTGAATTCTCGAGGAATACTTGGATATATTTCCTTAGGAATAAATATGAAGTCTTTGATAGGTTTAAAATTTTTAAGGATCTTGTTGAGAATCAAACAGAGAAAATAATTAAGGTGTTGAGGAAAGATAATGGAGGAGAGTTCTGTGGGAATGAATTTGAAGAATTCTGTAAGAAGTGTGGTATAGAAAGGCAGAAGACTACTCCATATGCACCTCAACATACTGGATTTGTAGAAAGGATGAACATGACACTGATGGAAAAAGAAAGGTGCATCCTCAGTGGTTTCAGGTTAGGACAAGAATTCTCAACAGAGGCAGACAAATGACCCTCATTAGTGTTGGATGACAAGAATCCACAAGAGTTATGGACTAGTAAGAAAACTTCTCTCACACATCTCAAGGTATTTGGATGTGATGCATATGTTCATGTTCCAAAGGAAAACATGAGTAAGCTAGATAAGAAGGCTAAAAAGTGTATCTTTATTGGATATACATATGGTCTCAAAGGCTATAAGATTTGGAACCCAGAAACTAAGAAGGTAGTGTATAGCCGAGATGTGGTATTTACAGAAATGAAGGATGTTGTTAAACAGGAAGTCCTACCAAGTAAGGAAGAACCATAGAAAATAGAGTTTGATTTAAAGGATGATGAGTCAGACTCTACAGAATAACAAGAATCAAAATAATAAGATCCTCATACTCCAGTATTGAGAATATTAGTTCTAGAAAGAAGGCTTCCAGAAAGGTATACTCCATCTTATTTCGGTTCAAATTTTTCTTTGTCTATTACTGATGATGATTCTAGAACTGTTAGGGAGGTAGTGGATTCAAGGGATAGAACTCTCTAGCAAAGGGCCATGGACGAAGAAATGGAATCTTTGGATAAGAATGAGGATTGGGATCTAGTGGAGTTGTCGACTGGAAGAAATCCCATTGGAAACAAATGGGTATTTAAAAAGAATTTGAATGTAGAAGGAAAAGTGGAGAAATAGAAAGATCGGTTAGTAGCAAAGGGTCATTCCCAAGTTGAGGGAATTTATTTTGGTGAGATTTTTTCTCCTATTGGCAAGTTAACCTCTATAATATTTATGTTATATATTTTTGTTGCATTTTATTTTGAAGTAGAACAGATGGATGTGAAGACAACATTCCTACATGGGGATCTGGAAGAAGAAATCTATATGAAGCAACCAGAAGGTTATGTTGTGAAGGTAAAGAAGGAGTTGACATGCAAGATGAAAAATTCCATGTATGGATTAAAAAAATCACCAAGGATGTGGTATAAAAAAATTGATACTTATATGTTGGGACTTGGATTCACAAGAAGCAAAGAGGATCATTGTGTGTATTTTAAATTAATTGGTGATCATTTGATTTATTTGGTCTTGTATGTGGATGGAATGTTGTTGATAGGAAACAACAAAGATATTATCCAGGATGTGAGAACTCGGTGGTCCTATAAATTTGACATGAAGGATCTCAGTGCTTCAAATTTCATTTTGGGCATGGAAATTAAAAGAGATCAGAAAAAGAGGAAACTTTGGTTAAATCAGAGAAAATATGTCGAGACAATATTGCAGAGGTTTAAGATGAAGAAATGTAAACCGGTAAAGGTTCTCATTCCTGTTGGTGTAAACTTATATGTAGATTAGTGTCCCAAGACACAAGAAGAGGAGGAGGACATGTCTCGTGTTCCATATGGGAGTAGATTTGGAAGTTTGATGTATGCAATGGTCAGTACTATACCAGACATTTTACATGTAGTGAGAGTTTTGAGAAGGTATATGTCAAAACCAAGGAAGGAGCATTGGACAACAGTAAACAGGGTTTTTAGGTATTTACGTGGCACTGCTAGCTATGGATTATGCTATTGAGGAATATCCAAATTGGATAGAGTGGAGGATATACATGGCTTTGTGGATGCAGACTGGGTTGGAGATATGGATTGTAGGATATCTACAAGTGGGTATGTGTTTAACATGTTTGGAGGAGCAATAAGTTGGATGAGAAAAATACAAGTTGTAGTGGCACTTTCAACTACAAAAGCTGAATACATGGCAACCACTCATGCAAGTAAGGAATACGTATGGTTACACATATTGTGTTCAAGTATTGGGTTGGTACAACAAGTTGTAAGGATAGATTGTGATAGTCAAAGTGCAATTTTTCTGGCGAAGAACCTGACTTATCATTCAAAGACAAATCATATTGATATTCAATATCACTTTGTGAGAGACATGGTTGAAGAAAATAAAGTATTTCTGATGACGATGGACACTTTGAAGAATGTTGCAGATTCATTAACAAAACCTGTTAGCATTAAGAAGTTCTCTTAGTGTAGAGGATCCATGGGCATTGTTGCCCTGAATTGTTGACTATGTAACCATGTAACCTGCTGTATGCAAAGAAAACAACAATTTGGAGAATGTTGGGTATGTGTTTATTATTTGCACAAGTAGTAGTGGCTACGTTGCATTAGGAACGCAGGGGGGTGAAATCCCCCTGCATGGGGGTTCAGGGGCAGTGGGGCCGAGAATTTTTTTTCCTCGGGAAATGTGTCACATTTTTGGGCGGTTTTTCGACACATGGTTTTTGCCGATGGTTTTCTATTTCTGGTTAAGGAATTAGGGTTGTTGACTAATACAGGTCATTTGGTTAGGGTTTTGGATGTTGTTGGATCCTATATGTATATTGGATTGTAAATAATGTAACACTATGAATGAATATAGAATATGTCGGTTTTCCCGGTTTGGGTTTCTAGGGGAAAAATCTATGTGTAATGTTTGTATTTTCCATTGTAGCTTTTTTAGTTCTTTTTCTAACAATCTGTTTGTAGTAAATATTGTACAAGGTTAAAATATACAAAGGTATACCAATGTATAGGTTGGGATGAACAAGGAGGACGCCTTGTCGAGTAGGATAGGAAACAAACTCATGAGACACTATGTTAGGATTCTCATTGGAGGATGGCATGACTTGGGAATGTGGTGTTACGAGGAAAATATCTCTATGGCTAGGGGTAAACCACAACAGACATAAATGACTATAGAAATCAAATATAATCTAAGGTATGTTATATAAACAAATATGCTATCAAGACAATATAAAAGGCCTACATTGTCCATACGTTGGATGAAGTCCATCGTTGAGCACCTGACTCAAAGAAATACACCTGCAACTTGTCCTCAACAACTAAGAAATGCAAGCATATGGTGATAATATATAATGTTAGCACATTTAATAGCACAATCCATCAACATTCAAAACAAATACACCCATGGAATAACAATTCAAATATTTGCAAGATATTAATTGGATGAGAAAAGAGTATTTCTATTAAAATGTAATCAACATAAGTGAATGAATTACAAACTTCTCTGTCGGAACGGTTCAGAACTGAGAAACAAAGTTCCTTCCAACTCGGCCTCAACCACTTCAATCCTCCACCAAAGGCAGGCTCATATAAGAGACACAAGGAGATTTTGAATCAAGTAGGAAAGATCTTGGGGGATGAACAATGTGTTTATACTTAAAAGGTCAAAGGGATGCAGACTCAATATGAAGTGAATAATTTCTCTAGAGTAACTTTGCTCTCAAAGTTGAATTCTTTCTCTTTTTCCATAGCTTGGATTTGGCCCATTTGTAGCCTTTAAGTGGAATTGAAGGGTCGATTCAGAATGTTTCCAGTATATGGAAGGTCAAGGATCATGGATCTCGTGATGTGACATGGAAACTCGACACCATTTTTTTTATTTTGGGCACAAATCCCGATGTACATAGGCTGTAGTGGTGAAATCTGTGTATACGCATGTTGTACAATAGGTAGAGCACGTTTATGTGGAAACATATTTTTTTAATCTCTGGGATATGAAAAAAGGGACCTCAAGTCTGCATAGGGAAATGGAAAAAGGCCTTCTGTGCAAGTTTGCATAGGGCGAGGAAAATCTAGCTATAACAGATGCCCCCTAATGTGTGAGGTCATAGGAGTATATGGGATGGACAAAATACATTATAAGACCCAGAAGTGCAGTAATGGGGACCCAACTAGAATAACTTTGTTCTCATTACAATCTATACTAACTTTGAGCACATGGATGGAAATTTGAATTACACTGTAGATCCATGTGAAAATATACCAAAAAACTATCCATGGCCATGAATAGGTAATACACAGATTTCTACATGCCAAAGGCTATCATAGTCATGAACAAGGCCTAGTAAAATCAGTCTTAAAATCAATCTGAAGATATATGTATACAATGGAGTACAATTTGATCTCCGATGATCGTTGAAGTCATATAGGTACTGGTCCAATGAAAGGTAGCAACAACTCAAGAAAGTTGCAACTATAAAATGATGTCTTCAAGTCTTCTACACAATTTTCCAAAGGTGCAAGTCTACATCGTGTGAATAAAGGAGTCGAGGTCGAACACAGTGAGACTTCATTTGATTACAAGTCATTGAGGTATATCATTAGCAAACGTGAGACAACCTACCGATGATGAAAGTAGGTATAAAGGCACTAAGTACATTCTTAAAAGTGTCAATAGAGGAGTCAGGCTCGAACACTTGAAGAATCCATCGATCAAGAGACATTGATGTATTCCAAACTATTGATGGAGAGAGAACCTTCCTCTCTAGAATAGATGAGCTGAAGTCGATGGAAGGACACCCGATGAAAGGAGAGAATTAAGGAATCTCTCATCATTCAGCACGAGGTACAAAGTAGGAGCTTGATGATTTGGAGGTAATCGAATGAAGAACATGTTGATGAACCAACGACCCTGTGCATCTTTCGCATGTTCCATATGCAAGCGATACACGAAAAAGACCTTCTGAATAGAATCCAATGAGGAAAACTGCTGAAAAAGGTGAGGAAACCACCAATCGAGATAATGGCATCCAAGACATTGCACGAATCTCAATGTGTGAATAGATGTCTTGCCATTGAACACAAGGGAAACCACTCAGTCAACCACCAATAATGAAATGTCAACTATTGGGTTCAAGTTTACCTACCAATGAGGAAAGTAGGACTAGGGTGCATAATAGGACTACAAATTCACGTGATTCTGAGACACATTGAGGGTATGGATGACATGCAAAGTCAAGAGTTTTGAGGAATGGACGACACAAGTTGATAAAAATCCTTTGAACAAGAGCATCAAACATATGGAAGACTCTGACAGCATAGACTCAATGATGAAAATTTAAGATGTAGGAGGCATCTATCAAAATCTCCACAGGGAATTGAAGAGTAACTAGTTAGGGGAGTAAACTCTTTGTAACGACCTTATCTTCCTAAGTTCATGCTAAACCCAAAATTTTGATGACTAGTGGACTAAAAAATTGTGCTCTATTCAAAGGAGACATGACTGCTGCCAATATAAGATAATATTCCCTTCCCACCTTTTTTTTTTGTTTCATAGACAAATTAATACTATGATACAAAGGAGGAAATAAGTGCCACAAGTAAGAAAAAATAGTTTGAGCAGTGGAGCATACCTATGCTCAATGCAATGAGGTGCATGTGGGAGATGGATAGTCGAGGGAATGTTTCCTCCTGGGTATAGGGTATCAAGATGCAAAGGATATAAACAAGGCTCTAGTTGGTTGGTGATACAAATTGATGAGGTAAAAGTATTGTGATGTAAAAGAGAGAACTGGAAATATGCTCAATACTTCAAGCAAGGGCATGAGATGAAATTAAAAGTTAATGCCAAAAAACATCCTTTTTCGTAATCTTAGTCTACTTAGTTTGAAAAGGGATAAAATTTCACCAAATAGACATCCTTTCAAATCCAATTTACGAGTTTGAAAGAGACAAGTTCACTCGGCAATATTTTCGCTTTTTGAAACGAGTAAGAAAAGAGCTTAAATCAAACTCGCTTGGGAGTCTTGTGGGTATAGGTCATCTTGTTTATGAGTAAGAAATGTGGTTCAACATAAATTCATGTATTAGCTATAAGGGACTCCCGGTCCTATGGAAAAAAATCTCTTCATGGGCACCAAATGAAGCAGGGGATCTAACTAGGGTACCCATGTTTGTTAAGTCTCTACCATTTGATAACGACACTTCTAATTGCATATAGAAGGTTTTGTGTCGCTATAAAATGGGTTCGTACCTAAGGCATATGAGTGACAGTGATAGGATGATGCAAGCATGCATGATGGATCAATTACCTATCCTATATGTTGGGTTATGAAAATACCTACCCAAAGTTACGAATGGGTAATATGGTGCTGAAAACCACAAGAATCCCTAGATAAAACTACAAAAACAAACTCCATCCATTGTTGTATTAGTCCATTAGGCCAAAATATTGGATAATAATATGAAAAGTGGGTAAATATTTTCTATAAATAGTAAAAAGAACCAATTTTACTATACCATTTATATTTTTTACCCAAATAGTGGATTTTGGACCAAATTGCCTCTGGTCTTCAACTGGTGATTGAGGGAACTACGAGCGACGCAATTGACGACCGTCAGGACCAGGTAACTCATATTACTCTCCTCTTTATTTTTAGTGGATTCAATTTTGTAATTAGGTTCCATTTTTTAAGTTATTTAGGGTGCAATTTGAAAACATAGGTGTATGCAGGCTATAGTTTATCAGGGCGAATATACACTTACTTATATGTGGTTGTTTGAAAAAAAATCAGCGTATAAGAAGATGTATACGCGGATGTGTACACTACAACTCATGTATATGTCTATGGATAATGTTTTTTAGAGGTTTCTAACTCAAAAAGGGGTTTGACTCTTAAAGGATGGTGCTAGAGTGGAGAGAAAGAGAACATGATGAGGTGGATGTTGAGGTGGAGAGAGATAGCTCTGGAAAATTCATCATTGTGTCAACACCCTACAATGATGACTTTTTCTTCTGGTGGAGTCATCAGGTGATAGATCTGGTTGACTATCCTTATGCAGGGATTGAATTCAGAGGAGATACGAACATGTCATTACTACCAGGTTCCACGTATGAAGACACAGGTATGTCAAAGTTTTTTGAATATTTGATTTTTTTGTATTTCTATATAAGAAAACAAAAATATTTTTGGATGATATCAAATACTAACTAAACATGTATGTGACAAAAACATAGGTCCATGATGACCGAACGGACTTCCACGATGTCTATATGAAATTCCATGACATCGTCGGAGGCACCGAGGAGATGAGGCAGCGAGAGGGGACACAGAGAGAGTGCTTCAAAATATGTAGGGAAACTTGTCTCGTTTGATGCTAAGGATTCCCACAATTTAGGTTGAGGATCTCCTGGAGGCTATGTAATGACAAGTGGTAGGAGTGCCTCGTGCTTGGGTATGACTCTTTCGGTGTCTCACAAATGCTATAGTGTGGTATCATAACACCCATCTGGTGCCATAGGCGTAGATGTTGTGACTCTTTTATGATTGGTTGTATATGTATATTGAGGGTGTTAGCCCCAAATTTTTACTGTAAACATCATATTTTTTCTTTTGAAATATATATAAAAACATCGTTCTTCATCTTTACTTATATTACAATGTGTGCATTGAATAAAATGTTTTCTTTCCTTTAGTTATGTGACAAATTCCATTCTAAGACAAAATTATCATATGCATCAGATACATAATTAGAACTCTTAGGTATGTGATGATAAGTAATAAAATCAAACTTCCATTCCAAAAGTCATACCCATAGCAATCGTTGGAGTAGAGTAGGGTCACGCACATGGTAACTATCGTTCAACTAATATACTACTAATTGGCATTCTAGGCGAACCTCTAAAGAGAGAATACCATGTGAAATGGTATTGCGGAAAATTTCTATAACGACACTATATTCGACCACATTATTCATGGATGGCCTTAGGCATACACCACCTAAAGACACCAATAGACCCTTAGGTGAGTAAACAACCCAAGCGACAGAAGCCAAGTTCTGTATATGATGATTGTCCCCATCTATGAATCCTAAGTAGACCAAAGACTGCGTTGACATCTGCCAACCAAGGGAAAACTCGATAAGAAAGATGTAGACAAAAATAAAGGTAAAATATATATAGACTAAATTACACTAGTATACAAAGAGTTATGCCAAATCTTGGGGCTCAAGCACAATATATTTTGAAATAGAACCCATTCCTAGGCTTGACCAACATGTTCCCTTCATAATACTCTAATTCATAGGCTCCTTTTTATAAGACACGTTGCACGATATAGGGACCGTGCCACATGGTTTTGAAATTGCATGCCCCCAGTGGTTCTTTGGCTTGATCACATAGAAGGACCAAGTCACCCTCAGCGTATAGTCGAGGACATACAAACTTATTGTATTGGACCTTGACACATTTTTTATTCACTGTGATAGTCATAGAGGCGTCTCGACACTTCTCATCTAGACTCTCTAGGTGTACGAAGCATTGTTTGAGATCAAAAGTGTCAGTTAGGAGTGTAAATTCCAATCTAAGAGAAGGGATCTCACATTCAATAGGTAATATCGACTCCACACCATGTACTAACTGGAAAGGAGAAAACCAAGTGGAAGTCTTGATCGAGGTCCAGTATGCCCAAAGTGCTGGATAAAGCATGATATGTCAGTCAAATTTTCTCTGGCTAATAGTTTTATGAAAAATTATCTTGAAATACTTGTTCATGACCTCTAATTTTCCATTTTCCTAGTGGTAGTAAGGGGATGAATGATCGTTATTAAACCCTAGTTTATATGCTAGTTCTTCCATCATTTCATTTTTAAAGTGACTGCCATGATCAATGACAATCTCACTCGGGATTTCAAACCTGTCTATAATTTGATTGAAAATGAAGAAGGCGATAGTATTCCCATCAGATATAACTTCAGGCATGGCTTTGACCCACGTAGAAAAGTAGTCAATGACCATGATAATGTGTTGATGCCCCCTAGAAGAAGTTGGGTTGCAATCCAAAAAGTCCACCACCCACTTGGTGAAGGGAACGACGATAATGACTGGATGGATAGGGGCTAGGTGTGAGTGCATTTTATTAGTTAACACCTCACAGGGGTGACACTTCTTAACCACTTCGATGCAATCTTTAAACATAGATGGCCAAAAATAACCGGCTCGCAAAATTTTGCAGGTCATCGCAACCCCAGATAGATGACCACCACAAGCCCCACTGTCGTAGTCGTTTAGAACAGAATCGAATTCTTCGTGAGTTAAATAATGATGTGAGATATTGTACACTCCTTGACGATACAGAGTGTCACCGATGATAAGGTAGTTTTTGTCTTGGTATCATATATGTTGTCGGTCATCTTGTGAGAGATGTTGAGGGAACTTGAACATTTGAAGATAGAGAAAATGTATCCATACCAAGGGTCACATGATGAGACAAGGAAAATGTGTTCATACACAAATGAATCAACATGAATAACATCCTCATCAAGCTGAGGGAAGTCATAAATTAAGTCTATTAAAACTAGTGATTATTTGGACTTCACAAAAGAAAAATCAAGATCGAACTCTTGTATAATGACAATCCATTTATTGTACTTTCTCCCTATGATATTCCATGGAAGTACATATTGAAATGGATTGACGTTGATAATCAAAGTAGTTTTTCAAAGCAATATATAATTTCGTAATTGTTGGACTACGTGAACGATAACCAAAGCTAGATTTTCAACATGACAATATTTGAGTTCAGGGCTGACTAAGTTTCAACTAAGATAGTAAACGATGTGCTCATGGATCTCTTCATCCTCCTTAAAAAAAACCATACCAATCATCTCTTTGGACACGGTGAAATAAAGAAAGTAATCCCTACTGTAGTTTTCAGGCTTCAGCAGAGGCGTTGATACCAAGGATTTCTTCTAAGCATCAAAGGATTCTTGGGCTTGCTCATCCTAGATAAAAGGAGTTTTCTTCTTCAAGAGAGACATGAAACCCTTAGTAATATTGGCATAGTTCACTATAAACCATCGTAAAAAGTTAGATTTCCCCTATAAACCTTGAAGTTGACGAATAGTGCATGGGGGAGGCAATCAAATTATTTCCTCAACCTTTAATGGATCTACCATGATCCCAGTCGTAGAGACTAAAAGTCCTAGAAGACGACCTGACCTAATGCAAAAGATGCATTTATGAGGGTTCAACCAGATGCGATAATGGAAACATCTTTCAAATACTAGTCGAAGGTGTGTAGGGTGATCCACTCTCTTATGGGAGTGAGCATCAAGATCATCGATATAGGATTCAACTATATGCTTGAGATCATGAAATACGAAGGTCATAGCACGTTGGAAGGTTTCTCCGACATTTTTAAGGTTGAAAGGCATCTTACGATATGTGAAAGTACCCCAAGGGAAAATATATGTCATCTTATGTTGGTCCTTGGGTTTAATATAAATTTGGTTCTACCCTAAAAATTCATTCATAAAATAAAAAACTTTACTTCCCACTCACTTGTAGAGAATCTAATTGATGAAGGGTGTTGGGAAGTTGTGTTTAGGACAAGCTTTGTTCAGGTCATGAAAATCCATGCATACGTGGATGGTTCCTTGATTTTTATTCACAGAAATGGGATTGGATACCCATTCCGTCAAGGGAACCAGGTAGATAAAACTACCCTTAAGAAGTTTTTCTACCTCTTCCTTAATAGTAGGAGCCTTCCTGGGATTGAAAAATCTAAGACGTTGTTGAACAGGATTAGCATTCGGATAAGTTTTAATCTCATGTTCAACAATTCGAGGGTTGTTTCTTGACATCTCCTCATAGGACCAAGAAAATACATCTCAAAATTCCTTGAAGAGATTGGTGTATATTAGAATTTCCTTTGTCGAGCAATCCGTACTGATGTATACATTTTCAATCTTGTCAGGGATATGAGAGATATTGATCGTGATGGTAGGGGAGATACTCAGCATGTTTCCTTCGGAATCAATTTTGTGCGTATCAAGTGGAACTATGACGTGACCAACTATCTCACTCAAAGTAGATCTAAAATATTCTTTCTCTATTATAGCAAGATCTAGGAGAAAATAAGAGTGATTATGCATATCACCCCAAGGCTTTTAAGAACCATTCATGGCTTCAATGATAGCTTCATCCAAAGGAAAAGTATCATCGAGGAAGTCACGTGAACAATATGATGAAGTGGCCCATATGGGCTCTAGAACATGATCCTCCTTATCCGTCTGTGAGGTAACAAGATCTGGATCGACAAAAGAGTCAAGAACAACTTTATACACAATCCTTGTTTACAATAGTGGCATGGCCATTCCAGTATGTGACTGACCTTCACAGGACACAGTCGAGGAAGGTAGGGTCTAAGGATCATTAAAATAGGAAGTACGAAAAGGAACAAGCCAATCTGACGAAACAGGTCTACTGGAGATGGCGTATATATGGTGAACTAGTGCCATGAAGTTGAAGGTACCCATAAGGGATGAATACATTCTAACACTGATATTCTTAGTTTTCGGCTGAGAATTTTCGATCACAGGTTCAATAGTCCAACAGATGCGTTGGGGCTAGGGTACTCAAAGGATAACTAGTCAATCTTCATGATCTTCCCATCGTGAGGAAAATAAAGAGTATGGAAAACAGATGATACGATTGCAGTCATAACATAAGTCCAATTGCATCCTAGTAACAAGTTATAGTCGAGGGGTGCATCAACCACCTCAAAATCCACCTCTACCATATTCCCTATAAGTTTTAAACTTGTGAAGTAAAGCAATGTATAAATATTATTATGAAAAACAAAAATTAATCAATGGCTCATACGCATAGTACACAAAGATTTACGCTGGAAACCCTTAGCCGAGAGAAAACCATCCTTCCTTGGCATTTCACCTTTCAAATATTCATTGTATTAATTTCACCATTCACCATACAATATATACAATATTTTAGGTATTATGTAGCTACCAAAACCCTAATCCCTTAATTCGGGATTAATTTAGAAAACCGCTAAAAATAGCAAAATACACTAAAATAGCAAAAACCGCCCAAAAAAATAAAATCAGGGTGCTACCCCAAACCCCGTCGACTTCGAGCTACTACCTAGAGCTAAATGATGCGCATAACCAGGGGGGCCAAACCTTCCCCCCCCCCTTGAGGAAAGAGCCTATCGTAAATGACACAAAGAGCGAAGGAACTTGGGATCGTCAGACGTAGTTGTCAAATCTGATGCGGCCACACACACACATGCAAAGAATATAACACATACCCAACATTCTCCCACTTGTTGTTTTCGTTGCATACAAGGGTTCACATGATTACATAGTCAACAATCCAAGGCAACAATGCCCATTGTTACTCTACACTAGGAGAACTTCTCTGTGCTCACAGACTTTGTCAATGAATCTACAACATTCTTCAAAGTGTCAACCTTTTCCAGGAACACCTTCTTTTCTTCAACCATGTCTCTCGCAAAGTGATATTGAACGTTAATATGCTTTGTCTTTGAATGATAAGTAGGGTTCTTTTCCAGGAATATTGCACTATGACTATCACACTCTAATCTCACTTCTCTTTGCAACAACCCAATACCTGAACACAATCTATGTAACCATACTGCTTCCTTTCTTTCATGAGTGGTTGCCATGTATTAAAATTTTGTAGTTGAGAGTGCCACTACAACCTATATTTTTCTCATCCAACTAATTTCTCCTCCAAATAGGTTAAACACATACCCATTTATGGATCTTCTTCGATCTATATCTCTAGCCTAGTCTGCATAAACAAACCCATGATGTCCACCAATCTGTCCAATCCTGGTCTTCCTTGGTAGCACAATCCATAATTAGTAGTGCCACACAAATACTTGAAGACCCTCTTTACTATTGTCCAATGCTCCTTCCCTGGTTTTGACATATACCTGCTCAAAACTCCCACTGCATGTGCAATGTCTGGTCTAGTACAGACCATTTCATACATCAAAATGCCAACTACACTGGAATACGGAACGTGGGACATGTCCTCTTCTTCTTCATGTGTCTCGGGAAACTGATATGCAGATAAATTTACACCTATTAGAATAGGAACCTTAAACAATTTACTTCCATTCATATTAAACCTATGCAATATCGTCTGAACATATTTTCTCTGATTCAACCAAAGTTTCATGTTTGAACAATCTCTTTTAATCTCCATTCCTAGAATGAATTTAGCGTCACCGATATCCTTCATGCCAAATTTGGAGGATAGCTGCAATTTCACCTCGATAAACTCCATGGTATTTCCTACCAGTAACATGTCATCAACATACAACGCTACATAAATGAAGTGATTACCAACCTGCTTGGAATATACATAGTGATCAACACTGCTTCTCTCAAATCCAAATCCAAGGATGTATGTGTCAAAATTTGAGTACCATGTCCTAGGTGATTGCTTCAGACCATATAGTGACTTCTTTAGCTTACGGAAAAACTCTTTCTTTCCCTTCACCACAAATCCTTTTGGTTGATTCATGTATATTTCTTCTTCCAGATCCCCATGTAGGAATGTTGTCTTCACATCCATCTGTTCCACTTCAATATCAAAAGAAGAAGTAATAGATAAAAGAAATCTAATAGTAGTTAACCTAGCAATAGGAGAAAAAATATCAGCAAATTCAATTCCCTCTACTTGGGAATAACCTTTTTCTACTAACCGAGATTTGCATTTGTCCACTTTTCCTTCTGCATTAAACTTCTTCTTAAACAACCATTTTCTACCAAAATATTTTCTTCCAGCTAGAAACTCAACTATATCCCATGCCTCATTCTTATCCAAGGCATCTATTTCTTCAACCATGGCCTTCTTCCAGAGTTTACTATTCTTTCAATTTAGTGCTTCCCTGACAGTTTTAGGATCATCATCAGTAATAGATAAAGACAAATTAGAAATAAAATTAGGTGGACTATACCTTTCTGGTTGCCTTCTTTCCCTCACTGATCTCCTCAATACTAGGGTATGAGGTTCTTCTTCTTTTGCTTCATCTTCTTTAGATGATTTATATTTTGCATCATCCAACTCAAACTCTATTTTCTTAGGCTCTTCTTTCCTTGGTAGTAATTCATGTTTGGAAACATCATTTACGTCTCTAAAAACAACATCCCAACTGTAAACAATCTTTTTAGTTTCTGGGTTCCAAAGCTTATAACCTTTCACGCCATCTTTATAACCCATAAAGATACACTTTTCAACTTTATTATCCATATTACTCTTATTTTTCTTTAGAACATGTACGTAAGCATCACAACCAAACACTCTGAGATTTCCAAGAGAGGGTTTCTTACCAGTCCATACCTCGTGTGTATTTTTATCATCCAATGCTGATGAGGGTGATCGATTAACCATGTAACATGTTGTACCCACTTGCTCTGCCCAAAATTCATGTCCTAACTCAACACCACTAGGCATGCTCCTTTCTTTTTCCATCAGTGTCATGTTCATCCTTTCTACAACTCCATTCTGTTGAGGTGTATATGGAGTAGTATTATCCCTTGCTATACCACAATTCTTACATAATTATTCAAATTCATTTCCGAAGAATTATCCATCATTATATGTCCTCAATACCTTTATTTTCTTCTCTGTTTGATTTTCTACTAGAGCCCTAAACTCTTTAAATTTATCAAATACCTTAGATTTCTTTCTAAGAAAATAAATACATGTGTTCCTTGAGAAATCATCAATGAATGAAACATAATACACATATTTACCTAGTGACGGAATAGGAACAGGTCCAAACACATCATTGTGTATCAACTTTAAGATCCCCTTTGCTCTTGTAGCACTAGATGGGAATATTACTCGATTCTATTTACAATATATGAAATGTTCACAGAAATAAAAATCCAGAGTGCAATTACACATACCTTAAACCATACCTTTATTGTGTAGTGTTTGAAGGCCCTTTTCTCCAATATGCCCCAGACTTTTATGCCACAACATGGTCTTCTTTCCAAGGACAATATTGGTCTTGTATTCTTTATTTCTCTACTCAGGGACAATAGAACTGTTACACCCATTATTATAAGTGCTTCACAACAACTTTTATAGAGTTCCACACCGAACTCCTCTCATCAACATCATTTCTCCTCGTACCATATTGCAAGTTTCATTTCCAAATACAATATCCACTCCTGCATGATCCGACTTGCTTATAGATATTAGGCTCCTGGCTAGTTTTGGAATGTGCAGAACCCTAGGGAGAGTTCTAATCCTTCCATATTTTAGCAACAACTTAACCCTTCCATGTCCCATGATTTTGGTTGTTGATTCATCTCTTAGGAATACATTACCACCATCATATTTTTCATATTCACATAACCACTCCCTGTGAGGAGTCATATGATATGACACACCTGAGTCGATTAACCATACACCATGGTCTGCATGTGTACTTGTAGATGTCAGGTAAACATCACCTCCTTATTCAGTGGAGGCTTTCACATCTGTGGAAGAGGTATTATCATATCCCTTTGTTTTATTAACCTTCTTAGACTTGCAATCTTTCTTATAATGCCATGTTTTAAAAAACTTCTGGCATTTCCTAAAATATTTTCCTAGAGACTTAGATCTACCTCTAGATTTAGATCTCCCCCCCGAAGACTTACCAGGATTACTGTCTTGGGTATGACCTCTTAAAAATAAAGCATATGTTCTCTTACTATTCATGCTTGTCTGCGTCATCTCTTCATATAACAAGGATGCAACTACATCCTCATACTTCAATGTAGATTGAGTGGTACTACCAATTGGTACAATCAGATTATCCCAAGAGTCTATAAAAGAACATAAAAAAGTAATACACTTATCTTCTTATGAAATCGTAATATTAACAAATACAAGTTGACTTAACAGAGTATTAAAGGAATTTAGATCTTCTATCACAAAATATCCATATTCCATACTAATATGATACAACTTCTTTCGAAGAAACAACTTGTTTACTAGGGACTTTGATTGATACAAATTCCCTAACTTATCCCATAGATCCTTGGCTGTAAATTCTCCCGAGACATTCAAAAACACAAAATCTACCAGGCAAAGTCGAATAATACTACTTTCTCTTCTTTCCAACTTCTCCCAATCTTCCTTTGACATACTAGTAGGTGGTGTACTAGTAGTTTGCTTACTAGTAGGTTGTGTACCAGTTGACTATGTTCCACTAGACTACGTACTAGTAGGTTGTGTACTAGGATCCACAACGATCCATTGTTCTTTGTCTACAAGAAGGTTCTCCATATTGAGCATCCATAGCTCAAATTTTTTACCGTTGAATTTCTCTATCTCTATTCTAGAAGAGCTCACCATTCCTCTTTCTACACTAGAATCACAACTGCAAAAGATCCCTTTAAACCCATATTTATCACAGACCCAAGATAAACTTGAGCTATCAAGATCGAGCCAAACCCTCAACAACAAAGCCATCCCCCTGAAGTAAAAAATGAGATCCAATACCACACGTAAGTTTTAAACCTGTGAAGTAAAGCAATGCATACAAATTCTTAAGAAAAAAATTAATTAATTAATGACTCATACACATAGTACACAAAGATTTATGTTGGAAACCCTTAACCGAGAGAAAACCATCCTTCCTTGGTGTCACACCTTTCAACTCTTAATTGTATTAATTTAACCATTCACCATACAATATATACAATATTTTAGGTATTATGTAGATACCAAAACCTGAATCCCTTAATCCAAGATTAATTTAGAAAACCGCTAAAAATAGCAAAATACTCCAAAAAAAAAAAAAAATTAGGGCACTACCCCAAACCTAGTCGACTCCAGGCTACTTCCCAGAGTCGAATGTTGCATGTAACCAGGGGGGGGGGACATGCCCCCCCAGGAAAGAACCCGACACACATGACATCCAACAAATATAACACATACCCAACATTCCCACCTAACTAGACCGGAAAGGCAGGAGGAATACTGTGATGGCGGAAGGAATGAACGTTAAAATAAGTCAACATGGTTGGAGACTGAGAAAGGGTCGAAGATCCAAGGACTTTCCAACAGACTAGGGACATCACACATGTTGCAAAACCTTCATCAACAACAACACACTTGATGGTATACTTCAAGTAACCCATGTGGATTTGGAATGGCACATAGTAAGGCAAGTGAGTCTTCACATCTGTGATGTCAAACTTGATAACTCTCGAGCCACAAGGATCTAGAGATCCTAACATAGAAAGAAAGGAATTCCTCTATGAAGGACACGTCTGGAGTACCCAGGTCCTCAATAATAGAGTAATTCTAGGAGGCTCTAGTACTAGGATTGTGGGTAGAGCGCTTGAGTATTCCTTTCGAAATACAAGGTGCGGGATCTATTTTTTTTATATGTAAGGGAATCTCCAGAGGAGGGGAGACTGTATACCAGGTACAGTCTATGGAGAATTGTAATCGCGAGACCGAGTGGCTACATTAACCTCAGATTTAACCATATTGATGCATAAATAGTCACGGTCTTGTGTCGGTGATTTTTGACTCCCACTCGCCACATTTTTGGAATTCAAAGAGCTTATGGCCATGTGATAATTATGTGGAAAAGGATTAGTTAGAACGACAGGCAGTAGAGATAAAAGCCTCATAGATTCCAAAATTTTGGGGCATAAATGGGTAAGGTGATCGTACGTACAAAGCTTACAGGGAAACATCACCTTCTGCCTTTATTTCCCTCACCAACAATATTATTCGACTTTTCATTATTACTATTCTCCTTGGGTTTATTGTTATTCTTACCACCCTTACGATTATTATTACGTCATTTCGTTTTATTCCCTTATGGTTGTTGGTTACCATTCAGGTTAGTCGACGATTGCACAGAATGTACATCCGCCGACTGAGTGGTATTGGAGAACACAAACTGAGTGGAATTGGAGGACTGAAGGCTACTTTAGAGACAATTATTTCAAATTTCTTGTCACTGAGTCTGTGGATTTAACATTGATGGAGCCCACATTGCCATCGACATGACGCTCGAGATTTTTTCTAGGGTCATAATTTGACCTTGGTGTGTTTGGAATAATTTTGTATAACATCCCAGATTGATCCTATATAATATCTAACTGTTGGGCTTTAAAAATCACCTCTTCCTCAGAAGTAACCCTGGATGTAGAAACATCCTTCGAAATATAAGGCAGGAGAGATTTAAGGAACCAATATAGCAGGAATTTTGGGGGTATGTAGGCCTTGATCAACCTCTTCCATCTACACCACTCCTAGATTTGGTCCAAGATATGAGTGGCTCTATCCTGACGAAAGATCGACAAAAAATCTATGCCAACATCGTAACGAACTGACAATTGGAAGTGGTTGAGGAAGACTAAAACCAACTCATTTAAAGTTTTGTATGCCCCCCTAGGTAGCTCGATATACCATTTCACAGAAACCCCCATGAGGGTGCATTGAAACAATATTAACCGAATAGAATCGTCGTTAAGGGAATTTGAGGAGCACCAAAGGTGAAAAATAATGACATGATCACTATGATACCTCACCAGTTCTACCCTCTAATTTTGGAATATATGAAGGAATATTAGTGGGGACATTAGTCCATGATGGATCATGATGCACAGGTTCATTCATTAACTTAGACGAGTCTGGAATATTTTAGCATGGCCAAAAAAGAGAGACGGGGTTGCGACATCTGGCCCCAAGTTCCCTGGAAAGATTTTGGTTGGGGAATCGCAGCCCATCCAAGGTTTTGGTAAGCACCATGGCCTTGTAGAGGATTATAAGACCCTCCTCTAGACTGACTCATGAGGGGTTGGTTGGGCACCATTCCAGTAGAAATGTTCTGATGAGGATTATAAAAATTTCCCCCAGTCGAAGTGGCTCTAGGTTGCGGGTTTCCCAAGGTATGAAACTGACCTCCTTCGGGTGTGATCTAGAGAATAACGGTGGATTCATCATGCCAAACGTTTTGGTCGAGATCAATATAGAGGAGGTGGATGTAAAGGAAAGAACTTGAGTAGTATCTTGTCCGCTAGGTTGGTTAATCCATCCAGAAGCAATAGGATTAGACTCGAGGTTAAAAGGAGGAATGCCTCCAATAGTAGGAGTCATTTTCTGGACATGAGTACCCCCAAACAAAAATGGAGTATGTGGAGGAGTTGTGCCCCCAAGTTCAATGCTAGTATTCCGACCAGTCGATGGGATGGAGGTTGAAAACTGTGATGTGAAGTTCGACATAACATAGGAAAAATGACTAGAGGCCATAGGGATGGAATGAACATTACATCTCAGTGAGTGACAAAGAGTCCCAAAAGGGTTCATGGCTATAGGTTGAGTATTCACTATTGGACAGGCAGCGGTGATGATAGGAACCTACGACACTACAACCATTGTGGTTGAAGGTGTCGAAGGAGTACCATTAACTATAGTAGGTATGGGAGTTTAAGGACTCCCAATATCATTTTGACTCGACTCAGTACTCATCCTTGTATGATCACAAGTATGATAAGTGGAGGTGTGTGTACCACGTTTGATAACTTTACGCCTTTTAGAAGGAAAAGACTCAAAATGCAATGGTAATTGTAACAAGTAGAGAGACCTACGAGGAATCCATTATGAATCCAGGATGACACAAGAATTGAGATATAAAAAAAATTCCTAAGGCCAACTAGTACTCAAACAGAACACAAAAAATAATCAAACGACCAATATGCACACAAACAGGATAAAGTGGCTGAAAGGGGACTCCCTCTTTAAAGTGGGTATGCCTCACTCAAGAGGGGCCTGAGACTCCTCTACTAAAGATTGAAGGTATCATAATTAGTTACAAGGGCTCTCGTAGGCTTAAAAACCAGTTGGTTAGATCCCCTCGGAGAGGCAATCCTCCATAAAGGTTGTGTGTTGTCCAACCCTTATCTAACCCAAGGTACCTGCAGAATAACCCTTGCAAGTAACCTATGTGGTACCTAAGTCAAGCAACTATGGAACCATGGTATAACTGATGCACAGGTGAACGGTCATAAGTCAGGTCCACCATATTGGCAGGGTAACAAAGCCCGAAAACTTGAAAGAACTTCCTCTCACAGAGGTAAGGGTACTAGAAAGATCCCCATATACAAATATATTCCCATAAATATATCTAACACTAAGAAGGTATCTGGGGGATATCCCTTCAACCAACCTCACGCGACCTTGTTCTTAACTCTGGTGTAAGTGGAGCCTCCTGATATCACTGATTATACCATGGATTTATCCACTCCTTAGTCATACACATATATTGATTTAATATCCTTGAAGAATTTTACTCACAAAATTCTATTCCAAGGCTCTAAATTCTAAGCTAGTTTGTGCACCCTAGAAAAATAAAATCATTTCTAATCAAATTTAAATTATAGCATTACTTTTAGTGGCCTTTCTTACTCAAAAAAGGTGCGGTCATGAAACTAATGATGTTCTGACTCAACAAGTAAAATAAATGAATATGAATACAATGCAAAGTCCTAACTTTAATTCCCAATAAATGATATGCTTTTCGAAATGAAAATTTCAATTTAGTTCTCCAATTCCAAATAAAATGCAATCTTTCTATACATGTATTAAGATCAATGATGAGAGCCCAAAAGATCAAATGCCATCAATGCAAAATGCCTAATGTTTTTGTATTTTCAATATAAAAGGATAAAAATGCAAGGAATGAATAGCAACTTGATATAAAAAATCTACTGAATGTAAATAGAGACAAACCAAGTAGGAAATCAATAAGAAAACACCCATCCTAGTATGCAAGGACAATCAAATGAAAAGGATGATGAGAAAGGCACCGCCCAAAAATTCAACCAAAGAAAGGTTTCCTATCATTCCAGAGACACTTAACAGTCATAACAGAGACCCAAGAATACTCTACAATCATCAAAACCTAGCCAACAACCATCGAACCAATAAACCAAGCAAAAAATGATTATGTATGAGAATATTAAGGGGAAAATCACGTATACACGCCCTCTTGCAGAAGGATATCACGTGTATGTACGTGACTATCAGGTAAAAACCTGTGTATATGTGTTAAAACACAACCATGCTAAGAGGAAGGTTAATAAACTCAGAATCAAAATGAACAGAGGCTGAAAAGTAGTTATATGACAAGAAACTCAATATAAACGAGAGAAATCTAAGGAGAAAAACACTCCAAACCTAATATTATATCCCCATTATGGTCACCAATTCTATTATGAGGAAAATCTCTCTATGGCTAGGTGTAAACCACAACAAACGAAAATGACTGCAGAAATCAACTCTAATCTCAAGTATGCTATATAAACAAATATGCAAGAAAGACAACATAAAAGGCCTACTTTGTCCACACGTTCGATGAAGTCCATCATTCTTGAATCAAAGAAATACACCTGCAAATTGTCCTCAACAACCAAGAAACACAAGCATATGGTGATAATATATAATGTTAGCACATTCAATAGAATAGTCCATCAACATTCATAACAAATATGCTTGTGGAATAACAATTCAAATATTTTCAAGATATTAATTGGACGAGAAAAGAGTATTTCTATTAAAATGTAATCAACGGAAATGAATTAACTACAAACTTTCGTGTCGGCAAGGTTCATAACCGATAAACTAAGTTCCTTCTAGATGGGCCTCCACCACTTCAATCCTCCACCAAAGGCAAGCTCATTTAAGAGAGACAATGATATTCTAAATCAAGTAGGAAAGAGCTTGGGGGCTGAACAATGTGTTCAAACTTAAAAGGACAAAGGGATGCTGAGTCAATATGAAGTGAATAATTTCTACAGAGTAACTTTTCTCTCAAAGTTGAATTCTTCCTCTTTTCCATAGCTTGGATTTGTCCCATCTGTAGCCTTCAAGTGGAACTGAAGGGTCAAGTCGAAATGTTTGCAGTATATGGAAGGTCAAGGATCATAGATATCCTGGTGTGACATGGAAACTCAACACCATTTTTTTAATTTTGGGCTCAAATCCTGATGTACAAAGGTTGTAGTGGTGAAACCTACATATACACATGTTGTACAATAGGTAGGTCATGTATATGTGGAAAAATAATGTTTTTACCTCTGGGATTTTCAAAAAGGGACTTCAAGTCTGCATAGGGAAATCGAAAAAGGCATTTTGTGTAAGTTTGCATAGGGTGAGGAAAATATTGCTATAACATGTGGTAGATTATGTATTTTCCATGGAAAGGAGACTTTAGCGGTATGTGCATTGAAGGTATGCGGATGATTATGATAAGAGGGATGACATTTGGTGACTATCACGAGTCAACCTATATGGATGATGGCATGATTGCATGTTGGGAATTCAATTGTCTGAGTATACTTTGCTCGAGAGAAGGTCCATGTAGGTGTCGATGGTTGGATGGTGATGGTGCATCGCCTATGGTGAAACGAGCCTTCAAACTTTTGTAGCTACAAATATGCCTGGATTGGGTTTACCAGAACATGATAGTGAGGTGTATTCTGGATGATACAAGTGGTTTGTAGGTCAATCCCGACATGCAAGGTCATGCCTATGGTGTTGATTACCTAGACTCCTTGGGTGGTATGGAATGATGAAAGGCCTAGTGAAAATATCTATAATGAACACAACATGAAGAAAAATAGTATATGCCTATGCAAAGTAAAACATTGAAAAACAAAGATGTTTTATTAATTTGAAATAATAGTCATAATATATAATAAATATACCATGGTAAATTTATATAAACCTTTACTTTAAATTAATTATGAATTTGTCTTTTTAATATTTATATATATTACATGCTTATTATAACATATAATTATAAATATGTAAGTAGTTTTTTATATATTTAAACAAGGAAAAAATAAGTAAAATTAATTCTAAAGATATAAAATATATTTAATAAATAACCATAATTAAATAAATGAATAAAGTATAAAATTAATTCTAAAGATATAAAATATATTTAATAAATAACGATAATTAAATTAATTAATAAATTATAGTCCATTATCAAGTAAAATTTATATTAACAATAAGCCAATTTTACTCACTCCTCTTAAAAACAATTATAAGCTTCGAATATTAATTGTATCATTTGAAATAGTAGGCGTTAATCAATCTTTAAATTAGAAATTTCAATCTTACAATAAGGAATTGAAGATGTTGAGATATTTTTAGTCTTTACACTCTGATAATGGATGAGATTTTGAAAAATTAACTTTCTTTCTTTTATAAACAAATAAGTTTCTATGTTTACTTCTTTTACATCTACTTAATATGATTAAAAAATTACATAATGCTCACTAAATTGGTAGGTTAGGGAATTAGCAAAGATAATTATGATTACGGACAGTCTTCAATGGCAGGTGTCTAAGGTTTTAGAGAGTTTTTACTAGGTACATTTTAAGTTTATTTACCACGTGGTGGTGGAATGTGCTACTAACGTTTCACATACACCTTACCACTTGTTGGTGGCATGAGGGTTGCGTTCTTTACATAATGCACGCACTCTCCCCTTAACCACTAATATTTCACATTTCATATACCCCACTTGCATGTGGTCAAGTGGCATGCGGGATGTGTTCTTTACATAATGTGCGCACTCTCTCCTTAACCACTAATATTTCACATTTCATATACCCCACCCGCATGTGGTAACTATTAGAAATTAATCATTTCACCACCCCTATTTAAACTGTGAATTAGTGGTCATCTTGACCTTTCAAGAATCAAGGGTTAAACCACCGATTTCTATTTTGTCTTACATTGCATAAACAATGGCTTCCTTAACCTTTCAAGGAAACCGAATTCCAAAACCGCCTTGATTAAAATCTTTTAGAAGATCGAAGGGGCATTCTGTTAATGTTTAAATACCAAAGTTGTAATTGTAATTTGAGATATATGGAATATGACAGACAAGAAGCTTGTAAGCAATTTCTGAATAAAATTATGTTATTGGAGTGTTCAACATTGATAATTTTGTTTTTGACTCATTGAGTTTGTAAACTCTGTTCTGGCAATTTCTTCTTCGAATCATCTGTCGGTTTGTTCAATTGAGCCACTCAACTTTTAACACCCTTTCTCACATATCAAAACTCGGTAATTCATGTTGCATTTTGTTTTGGTGTTTGGCATTTTGCAATTGTTTATACCCGAAACTCGAGGGATTGTTGCATTTTGTTGGGCACTTCCAAACACTGATACCCGATACCATGAGGTTCCGAGCCCACAATCTTTTTCGTGATTTCACATCTCAACAATCCTGGCTGTGTTTCGTTTTGGAATCAAGCGTTTGTAAACACCGATACACGACCCCTGGTTATTCACATTTGGTATAAGAGCTGGCTACCTATCCTGTGAGTGCTTAGTTCATTACAGATTATTCCTGTTCATGCCAAATTTATTTTCTTATTTTTCTCCGTGAAGGTTTATTTGATTTCTTTCAAAAACTTTATAAATGGCTGTGTCTGGTAGTAGCTCTTCTCAGGTGCAGGTTCCTTTACTAAGCGAGAAGTCATATGATACTTAGTATATTCCAATGAGGATTATTTTGCGTTCTCAGGATTTATGGACTTATGTCATTGATGGTTATGCTGAGCCAATTGATATTGCAGCAGAATTGGCTTTGTCTAATGTTGACCATGTTTTGTTGAAGGAAAACATGAAGAAGGATAATAAAGCTCTTGGATTAATCCAGGAAGGATTAAATGAATCCATTTTTATGAAGATTTCTAGTGCTACATCTTTGAAGATGTCTTGGGACATTCTTGAAACTTGTTATCAAGGTGTGTCCAAGGTGAAGACAGTCAGGTTGCAGAATTTGAGAAGGGATTTTGAAAATCTGAAGATGAAGGATAATAAAAGTGTTAATACTTTCATGACTCAAGTAATGAGTGTTGTGAACTAGCTCAGGCAGTATGGAGACGATATTGAAAATAAAAGAGTTATTGAGAAAGTGATGAGAATTTTTCCCAAGAAGTTTGAACTTGTTGTTGTACCCATAGAGGAATTTAAAGATTTAAGTCAAATGCAAATTGATGAGTTAATTGGTTCTCTTGTTGCTCATAAATATAGGATATCTAGATATGAAGAAGGATCATTTGAGCATGCCTTCAAATCCCATCTGCATATTACCAGAGGCAGAGATAGAGGAAGGTCTTATAATCATGGAAGAGGAGGTCGATTTTCTAGTCCAAGGGACAATAGAGCTAAATCAGAGTCTGCGGAGAATTTCCAGTAGAATCCTCCTAATTTAAGAGGGAGCAGCAGCAAAACCTGGCAGCAAGAAAATCAGAGGTATGACAAAACTAAAGTACAATGTTATTATTGTAAGAAGTTTGGGAATTTTGCTAACAAATGTTGGAAGAAGCAAGCAGATGATGGAAAGCAGTCTGCACATATCACAAATGAGTCCGAGGATCATCAAAATCCTGTGTTCATGACTTGTAATGTCACTCAGGAAAGTGCTAATGATATTTGGTTTTTGGATAGTGGTTGCAGTGATCACATGACTGGTAATAGGGACTTATTTTCTTCTATTGATACTAGTATTCAATCTGAAGTCAAACTGGGAAATGACTGTAAATTTACAGTCAATGGTAAAGGTATAGTTCCAGTCTACACTAAGAATAATCAAAAAAGAAATAATGATAATGTTTACTATGTGCCTAGTTTAAAATGCAATCTCATTAGTGTTGGACAACTGCTGGAGAAAAAGTATAGAGTATTCTTCAAGAATAAGGTATGTACAATCTATGATAAGTTACCTAGCAAACAGTTGATTGCAAGAGTAGAGATAACCAAGAATGGGATGTTTCCACTTGTTATTAGAAATGATTTGAGTGGTTCTTTAAATGTTTATAAAGCTGGAAGTTCAGATGAATCTTGGTTATGGAATTTGAGATATGGTCATTTACATTTTGGTAGCTTAGATCTGTTACAAAAGAAGCAAATGGTAAAGGGGCTGCCCTGTATTCAACAACCTACAAGCTCTTGTGAGAGCTGTATACTTGGGAATCATCACAGAGAGAAATTTGTTTCAGGTGTTTCCTACAGAGAAAAAGCTCCATTGGAAATTGTCCACACATATTTATGTGGACCTATTCAAACACCTTCTTTGAATGGTTGTGCTTATTTTATGACTTTCATTGACGATTTCAGTAGGAAGACTTGGTTGTATTTGCTAAAGAAGAAATCTGAAGCCTTTGAATTTTTCAATAATTTTAAATCTATGGTTGAGAATGAGAGTGGTTGAACCATTAAGATCCTAAGGTATGACAGAGGAGGTGAGTATAAAATAGATGAATTCATTAAATTATGTGATCTTCATGGAATTAAAAGGCAGTTTACTACACGATATAATCCACAGCAAAATGGAGTGGCTGAAAGGAAGAATCAGACTATCATGGACATGTATCATAGCATGTTGAAGGAGAAGCATCTTTCAAATGAATATTGGGGAGATGCAGTTATTTTCTCTATTTTTATCTTGAATAGAAGTCCGACCAAGACCGTGAGGGATCATGTACCTCAGGAAGCCTGGGATGGTAAGCCTTGCAATGTTTCTCATTTTGGAATTTTTGGATGTGTTGCATTTGCGCATGTACCTGTAGAAATGAGAAGGAAGTTGGATGACAGAAGTGAGAGATGTATCTTTGTTGGATACAGTGAAGAGTCTAGGACATATAAAATCTACAATCCCATCACCTAGAAATATGTAATCAACAGAGATGTTCAATTTAAAGAAGATGAAGCCTGGGATGGAAGTATTGACAAATCAATTTCAGAGGGAGTTGTGTTACCCCATGAAGATGATGATGGAGTTGAGCAGGCTGAAGGAGATGGACATATGGCTCCACACACACATATGCCTGCAGTAAGAAGTCCAACAAGGCAAGCACCAGATTCCATCCCATCTCAATTTAGAATGCCCAGAATTCATGAGCGTGGTGAGCCATCTGGACATGGTGGACATCAATCAGATTCACAGGTAAGTAGTGAATCAAATCTCACTTTAACTTCATTAAAAGACAAACTTAAAGGACAAAAGACTAGAAGCTTAAGAGAATTGTATGATCAGAATGAAGAAGTAGATCAGATTTCAAATTTTGCATTTATAGTTTATGATCCCGTTAGTTATGATGAAGCTGCTAAAGAGGATGTCTCGATAAAATCAATGGATGAGGAGATTGATTCCATTGAAAGAAATAACACTTGAGATCTTGTCAATTTACCTGAAGGTAAGAAGAGCATTGGTGTTAAATGGGTTTATAAGACTAAGTTGAGTGAAGATGGTGAAGTTGAAAAGTAAAAGGAAAGACTTGTAGCTCAAGGGTTTAACAACCCAGTATTGATTATAATGAAACATTTGCTCCTGTGGCAAGAATTGACCCTGTGAGGATGGTCTTATCTATTGCAGCTCAGAATAGATGTATCATGCACCAGATGGACGTTAAGTCTGTATTCTTGAATGGATATTTGGAAGAAGAGGTTTATGTTAGACAACCTCCGGGTTATGAGATTGATAAGCATAGAGATAAATTTTACAAATTAAGGAAATCTTTATATGGATTGAAGCAGGCATCTAGAGTTTGGTATAGTAGGATTGATGAATACCTGATCAATGTTGGATTCAACATAAGTCCCAGTGAACCAACTCTGTATACAAAGGTAAATCAGGAAGGTAAAATTTTGATTGTCTGTTTGTATGTTGATGACCTGATTTTTACTAGAGATCTATCTGTACATGATTTTTAAAAAGCCTGAAAACAAAGTTTGAGATGACTGATTTAGGATTGATGAAGTATTTTATTGGAATTGAAGTAGATCAATCTGATGATTGGCATTTTCATTTGTCAAAATAACTATGCAAATGAAGTATTGAAAAGGTTTAGAATGCTGAATTGCAAGCCAACTGCAATACCAATGGAAACTAGTCTTAAACTAAGAAAGCATGATGAGGGATCATATGTTGATCCAACTCTGTATAAGAGGTTGGTTGGAATCCTTATGTACTTAACAACAACTAGGCCTGATATCATGTTTGTTGTAAGTTTGATTTCAAGATTCATGGAGACTCCGAAGAGTACTCATTGGCAAGCAGGAAAGAAGATCGTGAGATATGTTGCTGGAACAACTAACTTTGGTATCCGATACACATCAAATTTAAACTTTGAGATGATCGAATATAATGATAGTGATTTTGCAGATTCCATTGATGACAGGAAAAACACATTTGGGTATGTGTTCAGTCTTGGATCTGGAGCAGTGGCATCAGAATCAAAGAAACAACTCATTGTGACTCTATCTTCTACTGACGCAGAGTATGTTGCAACAGTTGCAGCTGCATGTCAAGCTGTGTGGATGAGAAGAGGCTTGAATGAATTGTTGCATGACCAGAATGATGCAACCCAAATTGTCTGTGACAATAAATTTGCTATTGCATTGTCAAAGAATCATGTTTTTCACAAACATAGTGAGCACATTGATACGAGGTATCATTTCATTCGTGAGCTGGTAAATGGCAAATAAATTTATGTTCAGTTTTGCAGGTCTGAAGAACAATTTGCAGACATATTTACGAAGCCTTTGGGAAATGAACTGTTTAAAATCCATAGAAGAAACATTGGGGTCTGCAAGCTGTAATGTATTGTTTACAACAATTTTGTTTTTACTTGTTTTGCTCTGAAATGATTAAAAGGGAGTATGTCAGAAATTAAACATTTCACCACCCCTGTGAATCAGTGGCCGTCTATGATTAGTATAACCCCGTGGATGGATTAGTTATTTCCAACTATAATTTGAATCTAGAGTTATACAAATTTGTGAACTGTTAATAACATCAATTAAGATCAATGGGGTTAGATTATCTTATCAATGGTGAGTGGTTTTTGTAATGGTTTTATTAGTGGATGGATTAGTTATGTCCAACTGTAGTTTGAATTTAGTGTTATACAAATTTGTGAACTGCTGATAACGTCAACAGCGTCCATGGTTTTGTAAGCTACAGTCTTTAACCTATCTTGGATATAAGACTGGCGTCCATGGTTTTGTAAGCTACAGTCTTTAACCTATCTTGGATATAAGACTGTTTTCAAATCCTTAACATTACATTTGTTAAAAATCATTAAAAAAAGCTAAAAAAACGTTGAAGTAATGCGGTCAAATTTATATCAAGTCTTTAACCTATCTTGGATATAAGACTGGCGTCCATGGTTTTGTAAGCTACAGTCTTTAACCTATCTTGGATATAAGACATGTTTTCAAATCCTTAACATTACATTTGTTAAAAGTCATTAAAAAAAACTAAAAAACGTTGAAGTAATGCGGTCAAATTTATATTAAGTCATAATGATACCGAAGTAATTTTTGGAGAAACTTGCATATGGAGCTTGGATGTGGTAACTCTATGTAGCACAAAATACATGGTAACAATAACGATGATCAAATATTATTATATAAGATATGCAGATATAATTAAGAATAATAAATTTCAATAATTTTATTAATAATTAATATGTAATTAATTTATTATTGTAAGACATTTATATGATAAAAAAAATCATAAAAACAAATAACTTATTCATAATTTTTTTCAATATATGATAAATTTGGTTCATAGATATTCTAATTTTTTTTCTTTTGTTTTGACAGTGATTAACCTATTATCTAAAACATAGATTAATTTAATACAATATTTAAAACATTCATTTATATAATTCAATATATAACAATGCAATTTTTTTGTTTTAACAGTGATTAACTTATTATTTAAAATATAAATTAACATAATGCACTATTTAAAGCATTGCTTAACATAATACAATATATATCAATGCAATTTTTTTTTTTTTAAAACACATATAAGTTATGATAGCAAATGTAACAACCAGATTCTTCAAACAAATGTTTAAGAATGCTGTCATTCCCTATCGGCGTTCATCAGCCACAAGTTCTTGTGGCTGTGCTAGTTTTATAAAACTCTTAGGTTTAAATTTATCGAGAGCTAGTCATTAGGATTTATCGTTCTCAGGTTTTAAATTGACCTCTGCTTCTAGTTCTTGTTTGTAGTTCTCAGATTTAAATATATAGTTGCAATGTTTATAGTTCTCTGATTAAAAAATGATATGTATTCTAAAGGAAAGCGTAGTGTCTATCCGTTTGAATGGAACGCCTATTATCTAAGGTTGGCTCATCATCATAATAGTTCAACTGCATAAATGGTTTTTTTTTTTAAATTGGTGATTTGTAAAACTGTGGTATTTGAATTATAGATATCAATAACTGTTTAAATTTACAAAGTAAATAATTTAATCTACCTTAACATTGGAAATCACTTTTAGAGAATTATTTCTAAAAATATTGAATATTGATAAAAAAAAAATTCCTTATGAAATTCTGGACTGCTCCGTGCAATGTTATGTTCAGTGAAATCTTCACTTTTTTTTGCTTTAAATTTCTTGTATTCTCTATAGAAAGCAGAGTTACATATTGTTAAATATAATGTAACCTCAACAGTTTGACAGCTGTCCTCGCCAGCTGTACTATCATTTTTTGATTTGATTGAGCTTATTTAGCTCAGCTAGTTTCCCTTTTCTATGGTACTATTTTCTTCATTTACCTAATAAATTGAATTATATTTCTGCTCTGCTCTTTCTATGTATTCTTTGCTTTACATTTTATCATGGTATCAAAGCAATTGCTGAGGTGTTTTCATAGAAGATAGGAGTTGGATCATTTTATGTATGTGACATATCTTTCAATATTCATCTCAGCCACATAGCTTGACAGGAAGCTAAGGTAGCAGCAACATACTCTGCCTCTATAGAAGATATTGATACAATTGGTTGCTTCTTTGATTCCCATGAAATCAGGTTCGTGCCTAGGTGAAAAACATGTCCCTAGGTGCTTTTCCTGTCATCTAGGCTGCCTGCAAAATCACTGTCGGTGTAACCAGAGAGATGATGATCATCAAATTTAGTGTACCATAAGCCAAAATTGAGAGTTCCTGAGACATATCTCAGAATTCGTTTCGCCATATTCCAGTGAGAATCTTTGGGGGATTCCATGTATCTGGAAACAAGGTTGTCTGCATATATAATATCAAGCCTAGTTGTTGTAAGATACAACAAACTGCCTACTAAACTTTTGTACAAGGTAGGGTCCACTGTAGGGCCTTCATCTTTCTTGCTCAATTTTGTGCCTAGGGGTATAGGGGTTTCTACTAGATTACATTTTTCCATGCAAAATCTTTTGATGATGTTGCATATTTTTTCTGACAGACAAAAATTCCTTTGGTTGATTGATCAACCTCAATCCCCAAAAAATATTTCATTATGCCAAGATCTGTCATCTCAAACTCAGACTGTATGGCATGTTTAAAATTGGTTAATTCAATATTTCCAGTATATATCATGTCATCAACATATAAATATACAATCAAAATTTTACCGTGTTGATCTGTTTTGGTGTAAAGAGTTGGCTCATTTTGTCTTCTGCTGAAACCACTTTTGATCAGGTAAGTGTCAATTCTATTGTACCAAGCTCTTGGAGCTTGCTTTACGCCATACAAGGCTTTTTTCAACCGATATACTTTGGATGACTTCTCTTGGACTTCAAATCTAGGTGGCTGATCGACATAAACTTCTTCTTCTAAGAAACCATTCAAGAAAGTTGACTTGACATCCATCTGGTATACTTGCCATTTGTGTTGGGCTGCTATGGCCAATAGAGTCCTTAGAGTGTCTAATCTTGCTACTGGAGCAAAAGTTTCACCATAATCAGTATCTGGTTTTTGTGAGAATCCTTTAGCAACAAGTCTTGCCTTGTGTTTTTTAATCTACCCTTTTTCATTGAGTTTAGTTTTGTAAACCCACTTGACACCAATACTCTTCTTATGTCTGGGCAAATCAACAAGATCCCATGTTTTGTTCTTCTTAATGGATTCAAATTCATGGTTCATGGCTTGAACCCAATGTGGATTCTTAGCTGCTTCTTTAAAAGATGTAGGTTGACATGACATTAAGGCAAAAAAGTTGTGTTGTTCAATGCCATCCAACTACTGATGGATTTCTCTCAAACTTCGAGTTCTCTGATTTTGAAGTTCAGAGGATGAGTCTCTGCTGGAAGTTGAGTTATTCTGAGAGTTTTCAGCTTGTCCTTGTACTTGCAATCTTGGAAGAGTAGGTTGAGGTATTGGCTGTCTTGAATTTTCTGTGTTCTGAGGACTCAACAACAATGGATTTTGACTATCCATTTGCTGATTTTCAGATTCGTTCTAGAGTTGATTTTCCAGAAATTTTACATCTCTGCTGGGAATTAGTTTCTTTGAAATTGGATTGTAAAGTCTATAAGCTTTAGATGTTTCACTGTATCGAGTAAATATACATTTCTCACTTCTATCATCCAGTTTCTTCCTTAATTCCAAAGGTATGTGAGCGTATGCTATGCATCCGAATGTCCTTATATGCGCAACATTTAGCTTTGTCCCACTCCATGCTTCTTGAGGGAATTTCATCTTTAGACTCGTGGTTGGAGATCTATTTAAGAGATAAGCTGAGCATGCTACTGCTTCAGCCCAAAAAATATTTGACAAACATTTATCTTTGAGTGGGCTTCTTGCCATGTTCATTATTGTCTGGTTTTTTCTTTCAGCCATTCCATTTTGTTGTGGAGTATACCTGCCTGTAGTTTGCATGATAATACCTTGTGATTTGTAGAAATTTGCAAATTCATTGGAGTTGTATTCTCCTCCTCCATCTGACCTTGAGAGCTTTTATATATAACCGTTTTTTATTTTTAGAGACAACACTTGGACATCATCATTGCTAATGTTTGTAACTGTTGAGTTTAAGAGGGAGTGTTAAATATAATGTAACCTCAACAGTCTGACTGTACACTACCAGTTGTCCTAGCGAACTGTACTATCATTTATTGATTTGCTTGAGCCTATTTAACTCAGCTAGTTTCCCTTTTCTATGGTACTCTTTTCTTCATTTACCTAATATACTAAATTATATTTATGCTCTGCTCTTTCTCTGTATTCGTTGCTTCACATTTTATCACATATGTCAATTTTTATCATAAATCCCATTCTCAATCCTTCATCTTAATAAGAGCACATTAGGAATAATATTTGCAACATCAACCTCTTATTCTTGATAAGAATGCACTAATAATAATAAGTATACATTTTCTCTATTTTCTTTGACACGGTACTTATGCTTGGAAATTGTTTTAAAACAAATCATAATTCAATTCCACAATAATAGTCATAGAGGTTTAGGGATTCAAAATGCCAATAAACATAATTTCCATTAGAAATTAATGATAATAAAATGAAAAATAACAAAATGGAAAACAATGAAGTTATGTTCTTCAATTGATTGAATTGCAAGGAAACTATTTGTGCACTGGGCGTGACTTAGATCGGGCAAAGAGTTTTATATCGATTGTAGTTTTGGTGAAACAAAGCGTTTTACACAATCCTGACCCATTACTTTACTATAAGCACATATCAATGTAACATGGTCACTCTTCCATGCATGCCAACGAAAATGAAATAGTCTGTGAAACTGATGTAAAGGAAATAGTTGGCTGGTCATATAATTATTAATAGCTGGAAGTTTATATAATTATTGTTTCTTCATTTAATGACATCAACTACCATTCTTTATAATCCCTTGCCAAGAGCTTCCAACTTCCCATCTCTCTATCAATGCTTATGATACACACTTACAAGTTTTTCTTTTCCAGCAAGCAATCTAACCGACTGAACAATTTTTTGCAAACCTAATAATCACTGCTCTTAAATTGAGAGCTGAAACATTAATGGGATATGCTAGCAATTTGAATATAGTCAACGGGTTTAGGGATCGAAAACACTATAGTTCTTCGACACAGTTTATATTTCTTCTTATATATATATAGTTCTTTTTATCAGAACATGGGAAAAACGAACAACAAAGGTTTGTAGATGCATGCATGCGGTCTCAGCAAAAAAAAAAATCCTTTTGAATGCATGTATGGGGTTCACCATTAAGAAAACTCACGTGGGATCACCATTGAAGGCCTGCGTTTAATAGCGAGAACACATAAATATGAAGTTGAGAACCTAAAACTGTAAATCTGTGAAACATAAACTATAAATTTGAGAACCATAAATCATAAATAGCTATATAGTGAAGTCATCGCAATAAACCATAAATGGTAAATCATAAACCTAAATTAGTATATTAGAAACCTGTAAACTGTAAATCATAATTGAAACGAAGATGTAAACCTTAACCAGTGAATAAAGAAATTTATAGTTTATGATGTACGATTTATGTTTTATATCATGAGCGATTTAGGTTTAGCGATGAGGTATTTAGGTTCATGGCTTAAACTAAATCACTCATTGCTATGTAACTTGTAAACTATAATTCATAATTGAAAGAAACCTGTAAATGGTAAATTATAAGAAATGATTAGAGCAATTTTAACAAAGAAAGAGGAAGATCTTACTTGCTCAAACATCTTGATGCTATGCCCTTGATGATTTTCTTCATCTGCCTCATTCCCACTCTGATATTTCATTATCTTGCTTATATTCCAATGCATCTAATTGTTAGGCAGCTAAACAATCACATAAACACAATTGACAAAGTGATTTATGTGGAAATGGAAACCCAATGCGGGAAAAAACAATAGTCAATCTTAGGCATACAACCATACTCTCCTCTCATACACACAACACACCTCAATATTGAGCCTTGCTCTCACACACTCACTACACATTGCACACTCACCTCTATGGGTATGCTCTTGCTCTCACACAGTCACTAGACATTACACTCTAATCTATGAATATGCTCATAGTTCATAAATAGATTGCATGCATGAGCATTTCTAACGTAGTTGCATGAATGTGACCACATGGAAAATTACTTGGCATGTTTCAAACAATCTCCACCTTGACAATGTAACATATCTCAAATTTACATAATAAAAAAAAACTTTTGTTATCTGTTCCTACCTAAGTTTCCCGATGGAAGGCAAGATACTAGTCGTACAACTCTGATGTCAATTCGGTCACACAAAAATACGCTATAAAAAAAGGAACTTGTTATAAGACTTTATTATAAGAATCTCATTAACATTTCAGGTCCTAAACATACCATAAGAGGTCTCGACATCATATCTCACTTAAACCACGAGTAGGAGATTGTATCAAGACAATACAAATCCCTTCATTCTTGTTCTTTATCCTATGTACATAGGACTTGTAAAAGATCGAGGCATAAATATATTAGAGTTTGTTTCTATCATAAAGTTTGTCTATGCACCAAATATAAGGGTCGGATTTAATCCCTAGTGAGTCTTAACTCGTTTTCTGTTGATAAAGTTATGGGTAAACTCTTCCACTAGGCAGTTATCGTGATTGCCAAGTCACAGTCAATCGGTGGTCCTTGAATCAGTGGTTGCTCATGGTGAATTAGTTAGCTCATGAAAACAGTGGGATGATGCCAACTCAGATAGCACTTCTGATTCAATCAATGAAAGGGTATGAAAACTTCACTCGAATTAAGACAGGGTATCAAATCGCATCACCCTCTTAAAGTGGAAGAGATGGTTCTTTGTCACAATAGTTAAACCTCTGCATATTCATTAATGGTTGTCTTGTGATCTTTATTGAACTCGTCTGGCTTCATAATTGAGATACCATACCAACCCTGTCCTCATCACATGGCTACTTGTCCTATGTACTTACCACATTTATTACCAAGGCGGAAGGGCGTCGCCTAGGGTTTAGGGAGGCTCACAGTTTTCTCATTTCTGAGCATTGTCCTCCTACGAAGGTTTCAGGTGTTGCTCTGTTCTCCCTGAGGCCAAGACTGTAAAACATGGTAGAAAAAATGCCCCTGGGGTTCTGTATATCACACTGCCTTATCAGGGGCGATTTCCTAGTGGTAAGGGCGGATGCGCCATGGTTATAGTCGACGACATGTCCGGGAAACGATGGTAAGTGCTTCCTTAAACCCAACCCTGATAGGTTAAGTAGGTTTATGTATTTTGGCAATGTTAAAGAGGATTGTCTTCTGATAAGCGTCATCGACTACCTTCAGTCTGGTTATATCCTTCTCTGCGATAACCTTTTTGTTTAGGACAGATTTCTTAGGTCTTTCCTTGTCTTCCTATAGCCAATTTTTGATGAAGTAAGTCTGCCCCATGAGTGATTCACCAATGAAAGAATCCCTCGATTTGATTGATGAAATGTTAAGAGTCTTGAACTGGTTGGAGTCATTCTTTCCCATACTCGTTCCTACGTCTAGCATTTGATTTTCTCCTATATTTTCCTATGGTCATTTTTCTGGAAGTATTAAGACCTTAGGAGATTTACCAAAGTTCCTGTAAGCGAGTAGTTCTCCTTACTGAGGCATGATGACTCTGTTTGATTTTCAAGATTAGCTACAACATTTTGTTTTGAAAGAGTTTGCAGTTCCTCTCTTTAATAAAATCATTGGGAGAGGACTATCTTGTTGTTTTGTTTCTGCTTATAGTATATTTATATAGATTAGGGTTTTACTATTGATATGCTTTACTGAAAAAGAAAGATTTAAAGGGTTGTTATTGGCACTAATGGTGGGGCTTATTTATGCGAGGACCCATCAGAGGCTTACTGCACCTTTCCCCTCCACTTGGACAGTCATCCAGAATATAAGCGGTAAATGAGGTTTTGGGTTCGTGTACCAAAGATGAGTATTTACTGTTGTCGTTTACCCTATCTCTTTCGTAAATTTTCCTTTTGTTACCTGTTATTCAAATGATGACTAAATTTCAGGGTTTTGTTTGTTGGCAGATAGCTCTCATTCTGCATCGGCCTCAGATTCCACCCAAGTCTTCGTTGAAAGGTATTTGGGTTCCGAAACATTTTTCTTACTTCGGCTAATTCCATAGGTTCTACAAAAGCTTAAGGGAATTCGTGCCCTACTTCTGGTTCTGTATAGAAATAGTTTATTTAACTTGTGGAATGGAAAAGAGGCTGTCACAGGAATTTCCAGGGTCATTCACCCGTCTTTGTAAAATGTTATTTTGATATTTGAACTGGTCCACTGTGTAGTTTGTTTCCTTGTTTAATTGTTAAAATACATACCTGGTTGTTGTTATTTGAAGTGTCGATTTTCAATACAGTGACCCAAATGTTTGATTTCAATCTCTATACTTCTTCCTTGGAAAGATCTAAGTCTATCTATATAATTCGACTCTGTCCCATACCAATTATCTAAAAATTGCTACTGAAAGGAAGAAACCCTCCCAGGATTAAATGAAGTGGTCATTAATACTATCTGGTTTACTGCATTTGGTCCATAATGCAACAGTGCATCGTTTGTTTGTTTGGACTGAAACACTCGAGCTCCATACTTATTTTATAATGGTGGTTGCCCACCTGTTCGAGTTCCTTTATCATATTCAGAAAGCAGAGATTACTTATATGCATATGATCACTTATGCATATTAGCTTTTGTAGGTACTAGGTTCCATATTTGTTATCATACTTTGTCAATTGATATGGCTGTGCGTATATCAATTCATATATATACATTATACATATTGATTTTAGGTTTATCATGGGTGAGTCCTGAATTGTAGTAACTTATCTACACTAAGGGAAGATGTGTTCCGATTTCCTTTATAAATCTAAACTTGTAAAATGTAGAAATTATCTATTTTGTATACATATATAATCTAGTTTCAAAACCATCAATACTTAGATGACATGTGCCAAAACTTTCGATGTATGGAGATGTCTCTGTTATAACCGAAAGAAAAAACACAATCCAATCTTAGTAGAAATTACTCCAAAATTTAGTCACAGAATCCAATCGAAAAGATTTAGTAGGATAATCAAATTATTCCTAACTCTCGTACAGCTTTTAGTCAAAAGACATATTCAGGGATCTATTATAACTGTTCTGTCTGAAGTTTGACTCCACCCATTCGCACAATAAAACAATTTTTATTCCCACCTAGGTTATAGGACATACCTACAGGTGTTAATGTTTTCGCTACTTCTGTAGCTAATTCATTCTTCATATATATAAATAATTGAAATTTGATACAGTAAAGATACATTCAACAAATATACAATTTATTTATACAGGCATCAATGAATTCGCTACTTCTGTAGCTAATCCATTCTACAGATATGTAAATAATTCGAATCAAAATATATTACAACAAATATACAACCATTTATATAGGCGTTAATGATTTCACTATTTCTGTAACTAAATTCGTTCAACAGATATGAAATAATTCAAGTTTGATACAGCAAATACATTACAACAAACATATGATTATTCATTCATGCAAGAAGAGGCTACATATATGAACCAGTGTGCGGAAAGAAAAAGGGAACAACCACGTTCCTCCCAACCATAGAACTGAGCAACCAAAATCACTTGCACGGTTCACCCCCTAGCCTGACCATGAGTCCATGAGGGCGAACTTGAAACCAAACTCCTCCTCAGTAATGTCTTTCAGTTCGAGCAGGTTTCCTTTGCCTCACACTCAAGCAGTAGTGTTCATAACAATAAGAAAACCAGTAGTCTCTACTTCCCAGCATACTTGGCAGCATCCTGCCTCCTCACATATGTTATTTATCAATTTCCCTAGGTATTTTCCCTCCCTTAGGAATTTTCGCAACTTTCTAGATCCATGATTTTCAGGGGCTGTCAATGGCCAAATCACTAATTTTCCACTTGTAACAATCAGCCTAGAGGTAGTTTCAACATGTTCCTCACTCATGGAGTCATGGTCAGCTAATTTTCAACATGGTTGTTCCATTTGTCCTCCTGCAATCAATATAAAATATCATGTTTTTATACAAGTGTCATAGTCAAATAGTTAGTTGAGTCAAATCAAATCTTTGCCCAACAGTCATAATAATTAATTACAATATCAAATTTGAAATTCGGAATTGCCATAAATGGAAAAAATTTTCCAAATTCAAATTTACTAAAAACGGAAATGAATTTTCAGCAAACTTAAATTTCTAAATATTTTGTTTTTTTGGGACGTCACAGACAACAATTTAAGTGATATATCATTCCTTTAATTCATCACATTTTTTTCAAGCCAAGAGAAGCCAAACACCATCACACTACAACTTCTCTAACAATACAATTAACATGATTCACTCTAGTATAAACCATTGATCCAGAATCGGATCCAGGAGCCTGATAGGGCTAAAAAAGGCTCAAAAATGAAAGTGCTCAGAATCTGATGAAACCAACGCCATTGCATCCGTCTCGTCTTCTTGATTCTGGCCATACATTTACTTGATCAAACGGGCTCCGTATGCGAAAGTTATCGCGTTTTTATCTAAAACCCAAACAGGTAAAAAGTCAAAGGTCAACTGATCAAAAAGTAAATGATGATGTCAGCATGACATCAACATGCTGACTGTGTAGGAGATGACATGGAAGCTTCTGGAGAGGACATGTGACAGAGACACAATGGGTCGTGCAGCTAATGGTGGACCAATTGTTGATTGACACATGGCATGTAATAGGCAAATGGGGTGGTGCCACGTGGCCCAATCATGGGCTACCACGTGGCACCTCGTCATTGGTTACTATGTTTAATAAAATTTTATGAAGCTCATGGGGTTCGACCCCGCGATCAGATAGTAACGACAAAGTCTTTGCTAAAGTCCCAACCACCAACGTGCCATGTGTAAAGCTTGTTTATATAAGCCAAACATTAACTATATAAAGTGAATATGTTGTAAGATGGCACAGAAGGAGGGGGCTGGGGCTAAGCCCCAACCCGTGGTCACTTCTGTTCCATATACCTAGAGCATGGAGCGAGGGGCTTAACATGCGTGGGAGTTTGTATAAGGGACAACCCTTGGACCCCGCGCCACCATGTAACCACAACGCGTGTATCATGGGGCCTATTCCTTAGGGCTTGAGTTGTTTTGGGCCGAGGTCCCATTATTATGCCCCGAAACCAGGAGCTATTCGATGACAGGGGCCAGTGCTTAGCCCTTTCGGCTAGCGCTTGGCCAAATTTAGTTGCATGTGACCGAGAATAGGGAGCGCGCACCCATTTTGGGCGGCTTATGCCCAAATTAAAGCTAAAGTGGTTTATTTCCTATGATTTTTGGGATTTTTAATTGATTTTAGCCTGTTAATAGTGGATTTTGGCCATTTTTGGGAGATATTGGGCATTTTTGGAGGCCGGATTTTGGGAGGAAGTTTGGGATGGATAACCAACTTCAGATCTATAAAAACCAGGCCCGTTTGAGGCCATAAAGATAGTCAGAGCATATTTTTGCTAAAGGGAAGCCAAGCCAAAGCCATTTTTATGCAGGGAAGTTGTTGAGGAGCAGACGCTTGTGGGCCATTTCTGGGAGCTCTGGTCATCCATTTTGCATGCCGTTTCTTCTGTTGGATTCTAGAGATCTGGAAGAACATGACCATATTAGTATTGTATACAATGGGCACTGCTACAATGTATTTTTTGAGCTTTGAATAGAAATGAAGAAGCCTCCCCCACTGAGACAAAGGCCTGGAGACGTAGGCAACATTGTGTCGAACTCTGTTATCACTTCTCTTGTTATGGTTTGTTGTTTATTACTTCATTTTAGATATGCATATATGTATATGGATGTCATAATTCCTCTTATTTCCTCATTCCTTCATTAATCTTCTCAAAGGGTTAATTGACACATGCAATTAAAACTCAACCAAAATCAATTAAAGATCTTTTTTCGGATCAAGTGGTGTCATAGCTAGTTGACGTTTGGATTTGAGTTTTGCATGTTAATCAGGGAAAAGATACAACGTGGTGAAGGCGAGCTTGTTGCAGAGAATCCATTAATTGAATTGAGAAAGAGAGCTTCTCACAGCGAGAAGATGGCATCGGAAGAAGGGCTTTCTCTGGATGAGAAAGAGTTCCGAAAAACTTTCCTTGCTATGTTGGAGATGGCGAAAGTTTTGTACGAGGATTACTTGGAACGAAAGAGACCAGTTTTGGGTGAATCTTCAAAGGGAAAAAGTGAAGAGGACGAGGATCATCCTCATATTCCTCCTTCACCTCCATTATCACCTCCTTCTTCTCCTTCTTCTTCAATTTCAAGTTCTAAATCTAATGGAAAGAAACATGTTCATAAGCATAAGAATGAAATTCCATTGTTAAAACTTGATGTTAAATTTGAGTTGCCCATATATGATGGTGAAGTAAATGCAGAGAAACTTGACAATTGGATGAGGCAGATAGAGGTTTACTGCAATGTGTAACAGATCAAGGATGAGGCCACACAAATCAAATTGGCATCTTTGAGACTTGCAGGTACAACTCTCATCTGGTGGCAAAGCAAGTTGCAAAATGGAACACAACAAGTGGGTAATGTATTTCCATCATGGAAAAGCTTCATTTCTGCACTTAGGAAACAATTCTATACTTTGGGTTATAAAGAAAAAGCATTAATTGAATGGCAATCTTTAAAACTAAGAAAATGACAAACAATGCAAGAATACACCGATGGATTTCGAAAAATGGCATTGATGTTAGATATCCCTTTACAAACACAAGAAACTCTTATGAAGTATATAGGAGGTTTACCTATGCATATTAGAAACATTGTTTTCATGTTTGGACCCACTAAACTTGATGAGGTTTCTGTTCAAGCTACGTATATTGAAGCAGGAAAAACAGGTGTGTCAGGGGAATCATCGTCTTCAAGAAAAGAGGACAAGAGGAAAAAGCATGGAAAGAATTCAAATGCAGTGACGAGGAAGGAAGGAAATCCCTCTTGCAAGCATTGCAAGAAAGAGGGACATGATGAGGACAGCTGTTGGTAGTTACATCCCGAGAAGAGGCCAAAGAGGTTCAAAGAAAATAAGGGAATGCAAACAGTGGCAATGACAACAAGACCCATAGACTTGGGATCAAATTCAAGTGATGAATCAAAGATCTCATTGGTTGGTATGACATGTAAAATTGGTGAAGGCATTGATTGTAGAAGCAACTTGTTTCATATAAGGGTAATCATGTGACACACTAAGATAGACACATTAATCGACTGTGGATCTCAATCTAATCTAATCTCAGAAGAATTGGTTAAGCAATTGGGGTTAAAAACAAAACTACATCATAAGCGTCACACACTTAAATGGATAAGCAATCATCATCAAATGAACATAACAAAGCAGTGCACAATCAAATTTGCAATTTCATCTAAGTATGCGGATGAAGTAACATGTGATGTAGTGCCATTAAGAGAATGTGGAATGGTCTTAGGTAGTCCATATTTATATGATCATAAGGCAATCTTCTACAGGACAAAGAACCAATATCAAATAACCAAAGCAGGTCAAGATTATGTGGTTCATGCTCATCATGTTAAAGCAAATAAAACACTTCAAACAATGGAACAATTAAAGAAGGCAGTGCAAGCAAGAAAAAAAACAATAATTGTTTCAAATGAAGTAATTGATCTTAAGCAAGAACAAGAAATGATTGTTGAATGGAAAATCAATCATAAGTTGCTTCAAGATAAGCTCATGTCGTGCAAATATTTCAAGTATATCAACTCATTTGTAGTCGTCTTTTTGATGTTGTCATTATTAATGTTGTCTACATGGATGATAGTGGATTCAGTAAGATGTAACAGGGTTCAAATGGCTAACAATATACTGTCAGTTGTCATGATTGTGTTACAGTTGATCTTGATGATACAGGTGCACAAGACATAGTTCAGAGATAGAGGACAAGCCGGGTGGCCTATCCTGAGCTTGTTGACTGGTTAGTAACCTTTTGGAGACCAAAAGGTCTTTTAGTGGGGAGGTGTGATCCAAAATCAGATCCAGGAGCCTGACAGGGCTAAAAAAGGCTCAAAAATGAAAGTGCTCAGAATCTGACGAAACCAACACCATTGCGTCCATCTCGTCTTCCTGATTCCGACCATATATTTACTTCGTCAAACAGGCTCCGTATGCGAAAGTTATCGCGTTCTGATTGAAAACCCAAACAGGTAAAAAGTCAAAGGTCAATTGGTCAAAAAGTCAATGCTGATGTTAGCATGACATCATCATGATAACTGTGCAGGAGATGATGTGGCAGCTTCTGGAGAGGACATTTGGCAGAGACACAAGGGGTCGTGCAGCTGATGGTGGACCAACTGTCGATTGACATATGGCATGCAATAGGCAAATGGGGTGGTGCCACATGGCACCCCGTCATTGGTTACTATGTTTAATAAAATGTTATGAAGCTCATGGGGTTCGACCCCGCGACCTGATCGTAAGGGAAAAGTCTTTGGTAAAGTCCCAACCACCAACGCGCCATGTGTAAAGCTTGTTTATATAAGCCAAACATTAACTATATAAAGTGAATATGTTGTAATATGGCGCGGAAGGAGGGGGATGGTGCTAAGCCGTAGCCCGTGGTCACTCATGTTCCATATACCCAGAGCACGGAGCGAGGGGCTTAACATGCATGGGAGTTTGGATAAGGGCCAGCCCTTGGACCCCGCACCATGATGTAACCACAACGCACATATCATGGGGCCTATTCCTCAGGGCTTGAGTTGTTTTGGGCCGAGGTCCCATTATTATGCCCCAAAACCAAGAGCTATTAGATGACAGGGGCCAGTGCTTAGCCCTTTGGGCTAGCGCTTGGCCAAATTTAGTTGCATGTGACCGAGAATAGGGGGCGCGCGCCTAGTTTTGGGGGGATTATGCCCAAATTAAAGCTAAAGTGGGTTATTTCCTATGATTTTTGGGATTTTTAATTGATTTTAGCCTGTTAATAGTGGATTTTGGCCATTTTTGGGAGATATTGGGCATTTTTGGAGGCCAGATTTTGGGAGGAAGTTGGGGATGGATAACCAACTTTAGATCTATAAAAACCAGGGCTGTTTGAGGCCATAGAGACAGTCAAAGAAGAGTTATGCTAAAGGGAAGCCAAGCCAAAGCCATTTTTATGCAGGGAAGTTGTTGAGGAGCAGATGCTTGCGGGCCATTTCTGGGAGCTCCGGTCATCCGTTTTGCATGTCGTTTCTTCTGCTAGGTTCTAGAGATTCGGAAGAACATGACCAGATCAGTCTTGTAGCCAATTGGCACTGCTGCGATGTGTTTTTTGAGCTTCGAACAGAAATAAGGAAGCCTCCCCCACTGAGAAAAAGGCTCGAAGACATTGGCAACATTGTGCCAAACTCCGTTATCACTTCTCTTGTTATGGTTTGTTGTTTATTACTTCATTTCAGATCTGCATATATGTATATGGTTGTCATAATTCCTCTTATTTCCTCATTCTTTCATTAAGCTTCTCAAAGGGTTAATTAACACATGCTATTAAAACTCAACCACAATCATTAAAAGATCTTTTTTCGGATCAACCATCCTAAACCGATGCACTTGTCCCATTTTGATACGCTGGACTATTAGTGAAATGCACAACGCTTTCACCACCACATAACACCTCATCTTGTACCTTCCCAAACTTACCCAATAGATCCTTGCATTCTTGCAAGACATAACCCGAGGTAGGTCTCCTCTTGTCCAAATCTCATGAATCATAACCGCAAACTAAATCACTGCAAACAGGTGATACTTGTGTTTTTGTGTTTGAAGCACCTATTTCCATGCTCTTCAATTGGTTTTTCCATGTGTGTACTGACAACACCAACTGCATGTGAAATATTGACCATTTCCCATCACAATCATCAAACTTCCTACTAGCATATAATACTTGAAACATATAACCATTTTCTTCTTCATCAGTTAGGACATAAACTTGAAGATGACTTACAATGGAAAACCAAAGGGATTTTACCAGTTTCACATTATTCATACCGAATTTCCTAAATATTTTCGCCGCATACTTCTGTTGTGATAACCAAGATTACCATATATCCTCTCTGTTTGTATTTCCATTCCCAAGACTTATTTTTCATTCATAAAAAATGTCCTAACCAATTGAGACAACATGTGGACCTCAACCATGCTTGTTCTTGCAACAAGCATAACAAATAACAACAATATAATGAATATACCATAAACACAATGGTTATACTCACTTCTTGTAAAATTTGGCTCACCATGAAGGAATCAAACATCTTGTACCATTTTTCTCGCATGCTTCAGGCCATACAATAATTTTTTAGTTTGCAAACAAATATTTTGTTGTGATCCTGAACTGACAATTCTAGTTGTTCCATATACATCCCCTTATCCAAAAAAACTCCATGTAGAATAGTTTTAACATCTAGTTGTACTTTCACAACCAGTGCTAACACAACATGAATAGAAACAAGATTTTAACAACTGGTGAGAAACTTTCATGGAAATCAATACCTTTATCCTACCAACCATGCTTTGAACCTTTCATATTTTGTTATGTTTGATTTATAAAAGGAGATTCCACAAGAACTGCATCTTTGTCCATGATGATTCTGTGGGTAGTAGGATCCCACATTGTGCACCCCTTAACATCATCACCATATCAAAGATCTACCTGTTTTATCTGGGTCCTACTTAGAAAGCTGATAAAAAACCATAAGCATCACAACCGAATAATTTCAAATTTGAGTAATTACCAGATGACCTGTTCATACCTCTTCCTAAATACTCTTGTCTTTTGCAACTCATGGTAACACAACCATTTCTTTCCACAACTATTGTTGCAAATTGGCATTACTGAACATGCATATTCGATCCCAACTTCCTTTCAATACTTTCCAAGTTCCATGGATATCAACCTACCTTCATCATATATTTTCAAACACTTGATTGACCTTCCAACACATCAACCTTTCTACAGAACCACCTTTATAACCTTGTCACACTACTCCACCTCGAACTTTGCATTCGAACAACTTTGACCAAATCCAACCAAGACGACCAAATAAGCCTTCACCGCTTACCTCGAGGATCATTTACAATGGAGTTCGCAAAGATTTTTATAGGATTCATTACATGCAATCAGTGGACACAATACCATGAGATACCCAAAAAACATGGACTTGAAAAACCACTTGCTTTGACCTAAAAAACCAGATTTAACTCATTAACTCTTTCATCGAGTCAAGTTTAACCCAACATGCATGCCCTCCCACATATTTAATCTACCTAAATCTACGTCTAGACTTTACGCATGCCTATCTAGGTCTTATAGACATATGCCCATTTACATGCAATCAATAATTTTTATACCTATCTAGGTCTTATAGACATATGCCCATTTACATGCAATCAATAATTTTTATAACTCCTAAGTAAATACAATTCTTTTTTCACTACGACTCAACCACCACTGCTCTTGTTTCTCTTGTTGCTCTTGTTGTTTCCTTGTTGTATGAGAAGATCCTACATCTTAAGCTTCTATAGCTCAAATCTATTCTTGCGGCTGAATCTCTCCACCTCAAACTTAGAACTTGCACTTTTGTCATTAGCACAAAAATCATCCAAACCACTCCTTACAAAACCAAACCTTCTTAATATGGAGGAATAATGATATATTTAAACCTCAAATATTCAATTAAAAGATTTAAACCAAATTAAAAATATTAAAAATATTTTCCTTAAAACCTAAATAGTGCACCTATTAAACTATTATAACATCCTCCACTCATTTAAAGAACTATTCTCCATGAATTATATGCCTTTAAAACTTTTATTCCAAAAAGGAACGTATTTTTATACCTCATGTGCATAATGACAAAAAATACATCTCATTTCATACTTGGTAAACTTCATACCACTTTATCACTCTCTACATAAGGATTAGTCATCGATTATGAAAAATTATCGCTCATTCACCTCACTCCTTTGCTGACTGTCGAAATTTTTTCTTAGAAATCACATCATTTTCTTCGATAATTTGAACGCTTAGGCGACTACCTTTTCCTCATGGCCTGAAACCCTTGCGCAGACTAGAAGACTGAGAAATATTTTCTTGATCACTATAACAAACCCTTGAACTGGCGGTTCTTCTCGACGTGGGAAGGAACAATATGGTTAACCTCTCGGGTTCTCTTCGAGCGAGGGTGAATAGTCTTTGGGTCGGACAGTCTCTTTCTCTGAGAGGGTGAATGATGGAAGCACCTCTGCACAATTTTTCTCTACCTCTTCCAACAGGAACTCGTGATCAGTTTCACTCTTGTTCCTCGAAGAACACAAAGATCCTTTGGCGTGCCTTCACTGTTCGTGGCTAGGGTTTTAACCCACCTTTTTCACTCATCCATCGACCAGAGCATAACCCTCGGCTCTCTCTGTGCTTAAAAAAACGAATGACTGACTAGTGGTTAGGGTTTTACTCTTCTTCCTTCTTCCTTCCATAAATCAAATGCCAACCTTCCCTTTGATACCACTTGTTAGGGAGTGGAAGAAAACATTGCATAAAACCAGAGCATAAACTAGCAAGATAAAACTGAGAATAACAATCATACAATTGAAACATTGATTTATGTGGAAACCCAATGCTGGAAAAAACCACAGGAAATGATATTCGATATTCTTATTACTTAAGGGAGAATTACAATAGTCAATCTTACTCATACAACCATCCTCTCCTCTCATACACACAACACACCTCATTATTGCATCTTTCTCTCACACACTCACTACACATTGCATTGTCACCTCTATGGGTATGCTCGTATATATAACATCTATCACTTAGTTACACAAACTGATCATGAATAAATCACATAGTTACATGAACAATTCATAAATAGATTACATGCATGCACTCCTAACATAGTTGCATTCATGTGCATGTGACCGCATGGGAAATATATTAACATGTTTCCAACATTAATCCATTCAAAATCCCTCTAAAATAGCCATATGAATATTGTAGTTGGAAATATATGATCACAGAAACATGACTCTAAAAACCATGGCCATAACAACAAACTAGAACGCATAATACAAAATTCATACCAAGAGTATGATAGTTTCCTATTTATCAGTAAAGAAATAGGTGAGCTAGTGGATATGGTGACCTATGACACCTACTATTCGTGAACACTTTCTATTCATCCGTAAAAGTAAAAAACATAGGTGGACCGTTTAAATGTAGAACAAGGAGGAAGTGTAATTACCCTAATCACATACTCTACTACTACCTTAATTATAATCAAATGGAATCCTTTCTAATCACATAAACTTGACAATCATCTACTGAACATAGTAATTTCTTAATCAAATTAAATAAATGTGAAAAAATAAACACATAAACATATGCATTTATAAAACCAAGGAATTTAATACTTGAAATAAAAAATCTTCATTTCTTCTAACAAATAAGAATATTCTATTCATATTTAATCTTGTCCATAGAAAAGGCATCACATATTAAAAACCTTTTTAATGTGCCAATTTCCAATAGGTGTACCCCTATCCATGTAACTAACTATAAACAATCACATTTGAGTAAAAAGTCGTTGATTGACAACATTTTCCACCTTTTAAAATTAATGACGTCCATCAACATATATCAACCATTTTTTACTTGTGGTGGTTGCTAGTTCATGGAGATCTACTGGGGGGGTTTAATTTACCATTAATGTGTTAATTGATTAAATTTAAAGTATTAATGTATAAATTGAATTATCAATACATTACATTAATAAATTAATGTATACTTGAATGTACTAATGTATATGGTTAATTAATTAATACATTAATAATGTAATGTATTAATTAATTAATACATCAATAAAGTATTGTAACATTAATGTATTACAAAAACACATTATTACATTAATTGCTAGGGACCTAACCTCCCTAACCCCTCACATAGGTAGAATAATATGTTTTCCATGTAATAAAGAACAACATTATTTAATAAGGCATATTTAAGCTTCTAGGAAGATCTTCCTTTAGAATGTTCTTTAGAAGATAAAATTAGTATAAATAAGACAAGGAGACATGGGAATCCGAGTCTTAACAACTATCGTAATAGAGCTCTGCTCTGCTAGAGATTGTCCCCTCGAAGAGGCAAGCGAACTTTGTTTTCTTTGAATAAAGTTATTATTTCTAGGATTTCTCTCTCAATATTTTTCTATTCCATTGATATTTTCTAAATATTCTTCTTTTTGCATAATATTTTACATATAGAACCTTACAAGTGGTATTATAACACTTTTCCTGGGCATGAATTGTGGGTAATTCTTTTTCAGGCTACAGGCATGTTCTGGAGTCTTTAAACTACAACGATTTGTTGTTCAACGCATAAATCTATGAGCAGGGAAGCATACATGTAGGAAATAAAACAGGTTTTTAAGCTCACATTGTTGGACACCCTTATAACCTCCTTAGTTTGTGCCCTTAGATATTGTTTTGATTATTATTGTTCAACCTCGCACATATATTAGAGAGCTATAGCAGAGGGAAAACCCTTGTGTGCAGGAACCCTAAAAACCCTAACCCTTGGGATGAAAACAAAACAAAAAGGGAACATGCACGATCTACTTCTATGCAACCTTACCTCCCAGGTTCCTCTCTTCTCCCTCATTACCCTGGTACCTATCATTTTTAATACATTTTTTTCAGGAACCCAACCCCTCTCCTCGCACCCTTCTTTGGGCCCTATCCCATTGGATTCCCCCTTTCTCCCTAATGTGGTAACTATCACTTGTCGCCATTTTCCTTTGTGTTCCCACTCACCCTTCCTCACACCCTTATTTTCCACCTATCCCATTTTCTTCCTCTTTTTTACCCATCTATAGAGATACCCCTCACCTGTAAAAAAATTTAGTGCAGACCCACCTACCCATTTTTTCCTTTACCAAAATGGCCACCACCCACACCCAATAACTCAATACCTTGATTTCCGCCAACCTCCACAACAAGGAGGACATCAAGTCTCTCAATTACAACATTAACAAGCTCAATTCCTCTATTCAAATCCTCCAGGACCAATTTTCCAACATCAAAGACATCAAAGACACTCAAAAAATTGATGGGCCACTCCTTGAACCCTACCTATTCTGAACAAACTTCATGAAGAAAATGACTCTTCCCATTACCAAGGTCCTCATTCCACCCAACTTCCTTGAGACCTACACCTTCCCATAATTGACATCAATACATTTGATGGCTAAGATCCCACATCCTAGGTCACTCAAATGTATTTATGATTTATCCAAGCTTCATTATGGTATCCTACATGTATGGATATGGAACGTTGGAAATGGTGGCAATGTCATAGAAAAGAAAACCAAGTGTATGTTGCTTGGACACAATTTGTTGCAGATATTTATGAACTCTTTGACTCTAACACCCACCATTTAGGTTGTTGAACGATGTTGAAGTAGTCTAGGACAATTGAAGAATTTACCAGCACTTTTGATCACTTGGATTTCAGAATAGAGGGCATGTCAGATGCCTTCTTTATGGAATTCTTTATCAGTGGCCTAAAAGATGAAATTTATTCCCATGTTCTCATGGCATGTCCTGAGACGTGGTTGGAAAATACATAATGAGTTAAGGAAGAACAACATTTTGTCTCCTTCCAGAACATAAAACCATCTTTTCTTCCTCTCCCTAAACCCATCAACCGCACCCCTCCTGCAACTCCCCTCGATATCCAAAAACTAACCAGGTCAGAAATGGATAAAAACCAACTCATGTGTCTTTTATATAATTGTGATGACAAATATTTTGCAGGGAACAAGTGCAAGGAACAAAATATTTGTATGGCCATGTATGATGATGTTTCTGAATATGAGGTAGTTGTTTCCTCTATGTATGACCTACCACCACTAGTTGATCCAACTCCACTCTATGATCAACCAGAAGTAGAACTGGTGATTTCACTTAATTACCTCACTTTCTTTTCTTCTCTCGAGACCCTTAAGTTAAATGGTTAAATCAAGAATCAAAATTTCATAATCCTCATTGAAAGTGGTAGCACCCATAATTTTATTCATCGCTGCATTTCCCAAGAATTGAATTGTTATATCATTGTCGTCAATAAATTTCAAATCATGATTTCCAATGGATGTTCCATGAAATGTGGCGGAAATTGTGAAAATGTGTGGCTCCAAATTGGTCAATATCACCTGAAATCTCATATCTTTTCTATAGAAATAGGTGCTTATGACATTATTCTCAGTTTCAAATGGTTACACACTCTTGGACCAATTCTCATGGACTTTAAGGAATTAACCATGCAATTCTTACAGGAGGGACAATATTATAAGTTCCAACGAATCACAACAGGTTCCCCTAATATCATCAGTTCCCATCAAATGTAAAAACTCCTCAAAAAAGGTCATTCTCGCATTATTTCCCAAATCCACTCCATTCAAGTTGTTGAGACACCCTATCTGCATCCCCACCTCCAATCTATCCTCTCTCAAGACCAAGTTTTTTTTACCACTCCCAGGAAAATTCCCCCTTCATGTGGTGTCCATGATCATTCCATTCCTCTCATATTAGGTACTCCTCCTCCTAATGTTCGCCCTTATCCTCATCCCTTTTCCCATAAAAATGAAATTAAGAAAAAATTTCAATAATTACTCAAAGAGGGTGTTATTCATCCTAGTACCAACCCCTATTCTTCTCATGTGGTGATGGTACTCATGAAACAAGGTACTTGACGAATCTGTCTTGATTTTCATGCCCTCAACAAGCTCACAATCAAATAAAAATTTCCCATTCGTGTCATTCATTCCCTATTGGATGAATTGAGTGGTTATCAATGCTTCAACAAACTTGATCTTCATTCGGCCTATCACTAGATACATGTGAAATAAGAAGACATTCCAAAGACTACATTTATAACTCATGACGGTCACCATGATTTCTTGGTCATTCCCTTTGGCCTGTGTATTGCTCCCTCCACTTTCCAAAGTCTCATGAATCATGTCTTCCATCCTTTTCTCCGTCATTTTTTCTTAGTTTACTTTGATGATATTCTCATCTATATTAAAACTTATACAACATGTGTCACCCATGTGGATCAAGTTCTCAATCTACTCTCTCAACACTTACTTTTCCTCAAACAATCTAAATGTTCCTTTGGAGCCTGGGAAGTGGAGTGCCTGGGTCATATTGTAGACAAGGATGGTGTAAGGGTGGATCCTAAGAAAATTGAATCTATGTAGGTTTGGCCTTTCCCTAAATATTTTAAGCACTTGTGTGGTTTTCTGGGTTTAATGGGATATTATCGGAAGTTTGTTAAGAATTTTGGAAAAATAACAGCTCCCCTCATTACTCTCCTTAAAAATAATTCTTTCACTTGGTCTCCATATGTTGATCAATATCGCCATGCCTTGAAAGAATCTATGTGCACAAGCCCTATCTTGGAATTTCTCGACTTCACAAATACTTTTGTACTAGAATGTGATGCTCCAGGGAAAGGAATTGGGGTCATCCTCATGCAAAATGGTAGGCCTTTGACCTTCACTAGAAAACAAATTTCGGAGAGACATTAGGGCCAATACATTTATAAAAAAGAAATTTTATCTATTATGCATGTCATGGATATTTGGTGTCCTTATATCTTGTGGTAATGCTTCCAAATTAAAACTAAGCATTAGAGCCTAAAGTATTTTTGCAAACAATGAATTTAATCCTCAGAGCAAAAAAAAGGTGTGACCAAGCTATTTGGATATGATTATGATATCATTTATAAGAAGAGAATGGAAAATGTAGTTGTTGACTCTGTTTCTAATAAGTATTAATAAAAAGGGTGCCTCTTTTTCATCTCCTTCATTGTACCATACTCACTCCAAGCTATTCACTAGGAATGGTTGCAAGATCCCACAATTTCTTGCATTATCCAACAATTACAAAACAATTCTTCATCTCATCCTAGTTACTCTTGGAACAATGAATAAATTTTATACAAAGGACATTTGTGTTTAAGAAAATAGTCACAACTTAAATCAATGATATTTTTAGAGCTTCTTGCATCACCCACAGCTGGGCATTCAGGGTTTACTGAAACGTATGAATGGGTCAAAGCTTCTTTTTTCTGGGATGGTATGAAACAATAAGTCGAAACCTTTGTGATTGGATGTGATTTTTTTCAATGAAACAAGGGAGAAACAATCAAAGTTCTAGGCACACTCCAATTGCTTCCAATTCCCCGTGCTATTTGGAGAGATATTTATATGGGTTTCATTGTGGGAATACCTAAATAGGGCAATAAGTCAGTCATCATGGTGGTAGTCGATTGCATTTCCAAATATTCTCATTTATTTTCTCTACAAAACCCATTCTCTGCATCCACAGTGGCTTAAATTTTCATGTATAATATTTTAAAACTTTAGGGTGTGCCTCATTCTATTGTTCTTGGCTGAGATTTAACTTTCACGAGCGATTTTTGGCAAGAATTTTTCAAGCTCCAAGGTACCCAATTGTATCTCATCACATCCTATCATCCTTGGAATCATGGACAAACTGGATTTGTCAAAAAATGTTTGGAAGCATATTTGTGTTTTTTTGCCTCAAATCGACAAAATGAATGGGCTTGATGGTTACCCATAGTTGAATGGTGGTACAACAATTCTTATCATACAACTATGTGCATGACTCATTTTTAAGCAGTCTATGACCAAAATCTCATACGTCCGAGGTATCTTGAAGGTTCAATAAGTCGACAAAAATATTATAGTCTATGAAGCCATTCAATGTACCCTCAAAGAGAATTGGGTCATGGCTCAGAATCGCATGAAGAAAAAAAATTATCAGGGTTATTCAAAACATCAATTTACTAAAGGGGGTCATGTGTTTCTTCTTTTGCAACCTTATAAGAAGACTTCACTCAAAGCTAAACAATACAAGAAAGTTACTCCCAAATTTTATGTTCCTTATACAATTCTCAAGCAAGTGGGGCTTGTAGTCTACCAGTTAGCTCTTCCGAGTCATTCTAAGCTCCATCCTATTTTTCATGTCTCATGCTCAAAGAAAATGATTGGACTTAAGTGTAAAAATCGTGCCAGTCTCCCCAAGTTGGATGTAAAGGGTTCCATTTGGATATAGCCACAAGCATTCTTGGCAAGTGTGAGTGTCATCTGCTCGCAACATCAAGGAAGTGTTAGTTCAATGGAAATATACAACTCTATAAGAGGCCACTTGGGAGTCAAACACCATTCTGCAATGATTTTCTCATCTCAAGCCTTGAGGACAAGGATGTTCTTAAATGGGGAGGGCATGTTAGGGACTTAACCTCCCTAACCCATCATGTAGGTAGAATAATATGTTTTCCATGTAATAAAGGTTAGCATTAGTTAATAAGACATATTTAATAAATGTGAACAAAACAATGTAAGAAGACCTAATAGAATCTTGAGCTTATAGAAATATCTTCCTTTAGAATGTTCTTTAGAACATAGAATTAATATAAATAAGAGAAGGAGACATGAGAAGTTGGGTCGTGAGAATTATTGTAATATATATTTGATTTGTTGGTGGTTTATCCCTCGAAGAGGCAAGTGAATATTGCTTTCTTTCAATAAAGATATTGTTTTCTATATTGCTCTCTCAATATTTTGTTGTCCCATAAAACCATAGTGTTTAACCATGCTCTCATACCATTTGTAATGACACCAATTTTTGAACCAATGTTTTTGTTTTCTTTAAAAATAGAATAATATACTTGAATCCATACAATAGACTCTTAACAATTATTTTAATTGAAGGTAATTAAAAAGTG
>ML781943.1:619074-693671 GCA_009831015.1 Picea engelmannii
ATATATATATATATATATATATATATATATTTTTCTCTCAATGTTACTAATTTAAAATCATGGCGATGCCATGTTAGGTTAGGGTCCTTAATTTCTCTATTCATAAGATGATTCTGGTTTCGTCTCGCTTGCGTTCATTAACAAATGCTTCAATTAAAAAAATATATAATATTCACTCTTTATTAACTTTCGTGGCTCTTATTTTTTTAATCGAAGTTACTTGTACAAACAAAACATTAGTTGTTTATGAAGGATTAAAACCTATTGATACCACTCCTGTCAGAAAAAAATGATATTCTACATCTTGCACAAAGGTAATATCCTTTATTCTATTATATTCACCTTACGAAGTCAAAATGAAGTATCCAAAATACGTAATCATAGTTGTTTTATTAATTATTTTCAAAACTATATCAGATATGGGTTTATATGGCCCTTCTTAACTAGGTACCAAACCCATTTATAAAACGAAAATGAATTTTGAACTATAGAGACCATGGGTAACGAGTACCATGGGAAATTTTTATTAATAAACTCTACGTATATCCTTGAATTCAGTGGCATCCATAAAATCACAGTTGTAAACACAAACTGTCTCATCGAAGTTAATGAACTTGACCTACCATGTTCTATTCAATCTCTAACTGGACGTAAACCGCAGTTCAACCTTAGATGGAGGTCCTACTCATCCAAGTTGTAGGAATTGAGTAAGGAAACTACTTGGTATGAGTTATAGGACAAACACTCTTGATGTACTGATACTCTTATGGATTAATGGGCTTAATACCCACGCAGAGTTGAAAGCCCAACATTCTCCCAAAGACCAAGGGTTTCAATATATTTGTCACTCTCTGATCCTAAAGACCGAGGGTTTCAATATATTTGTCACTATAGTTGAAAATATTGAAGATCTCCTTCCTTCCGCAGGTTGCTTGCCTTGAATGCTCCAGAATGGAATCACGCCTTCTTGGGCTGCATAGGCACCCTTGGATATGCGGTAATTCAGATAGCGTTTTCCTTCACTATGGCATGCATGACTTCGACACTGTTCCTGAAAAACCCGGACGAGATTAGATGCATGCATTATTTTTACAACCTTGGTTAGTCAAAGAATGTTTTCAAAAATTCTTACATTCGAAATTGGCTGGTTCGATTTCGACCAAAATTCCATTGGAGCTGTTTGCTCAAGAATCGCTAAGGAAGCTAATGTAGCAAGTATACTATCACAGTAGTTTTATATAAATAGAGATATGTTTGGTTCAGAAGGATAAATGGTAAATGGTTTAACATTATTAACCTCTCCTTGGTTGGGCATCGCTTTTCTTCTCTCGTTTAACATTATTAATTTTCAATGCAGGTAAGATCCTTGGTTGGGGATTGCGTTTCCCTTCTAGTGGAGTGTCTCTCTAGAGTAATTATAACTATGTCTGTCGGATTAGTTGTAGCGTGGCAATTTCCTATTGTGAAGATGGCTCTGAAGCCCCTCATGGTGGTTTGTTTCTCTCGAATCTACAACGCGCAAGGAAAATGTGCGCAATGCAGTGATAAATACTAAGGACTTACCACAAAATCAGAAACCTACCCGTTGAGATAAAACACTTAATGAAATGATTTATGGATGCAGAACAATACAGTGCAATGCTTAACACATAAAATCAAATAGCACATAAAATCAGAAATACATATGAAATTATGAACACACAAACTACTTGATATTAATAACTTCGGCATGATTACATAATATAAAACTATGATGAAATTATGCTCCAAGAACTTCTTCTGATTTTATATACACTGAGCTTCTGCTTTCAGAATTCTTCTTCAAATCCTCAATTGGTGTTGTTTCTCCTTCATGACTGAGTTCTCTCAACCTCTCTCCATCATTTTTAATCGACTTACCATTTAAGACTAGAATTAATTCGAATGACTCTCAACCACTTAATTAGATTTGAGAGAGATAAAGATAAATATCAGCTTCATTAATTTGACTCCCCTACTTGCCGATAAAATTGATCTTGCGTAAATGTGCAACTTTGAATTTGCAGACTCATAGAAAAATATGCCGACTCGCAATGACAAATCTACTAACAAATTGAATGACTCCAAATCAATGGAGACATAAAGCTCACTCACTTGTCATTACTATTTCCAACGCTCCCCCTTAATTACAAGTAGGTGGAATTACAAAAATTTACATCAAAAATTGAATTGACACTTTATTGTCACTCATATGTTACTGCGCAGACTCCCTAACTACTCCAATCCCAAACTACTGCACCGATCCTGCAATGTATCTCTTTCTAAAACCTTTGTAAAAATATCTGAGACTTTTTATTTTGACAAACAAATTTCTTTGTTATTTACTAATTCTCTGATAAAATGATACATTGTATCAATATGCTTGGTTTTCTTGTGAAACACTTGATTCTTTGATAGCGTGATGGCTAGATTGTTGTCACAAAATATTGTTGTTGGTTCATGTTGTTCCTGCAACAAATGTTTTAACATTCTTCTCATCGAAACTGCTTGAAGAAAGAGTCACTATGTGATGCTTCCTTGATTCCCATGATACCATACCTGTTCCAAAATGAAATGTGTACCGAGAGGTACTTTTCCTATCATCTATGTTGCCTCCTAAACCACTGTCAGTGTATCCAATAAGTATGAAATCTTCTGAAATAGAATATCTAATGCCAAAATTGTTTGTTTCATTCACTTATCTCAATATCATCTTTCCTTCCTTCTAATGTGATTATTTTGGAGTTTCCTTGAACCTTGAGATTAGGCTCACTCCATACAAAATATGAGGTCTTGTCATTGTTAGATAGACAAGACTCCCTACCAGTCTTTTAAACAATGTAGGATCCACCTTGGATCCTTTATCTTCCTTGCTTAACTTCAATCATGTTATGACAGGTATTGGGGATGCTTTTGGGTTTATCATATTGAATCTTTTCATAATTTCATGCACATACTTATATTGTGATATAAATATACCAGTTTTACACTATTGAACTCCAATACTCAGAAAATATTTCATAAGCCCCAAATCAGTCATTTCAAATTCATCTTTCATGACTCACTTAAATTCTTCTATGCCAAAATCACCCGTAAATATAAAATCATCTACATAAAAGCAAACACTTATCATATTACCTTGTTGATTTTCTTTAATGTATAGTGCTGGCTCACTTTCACTTCACTGAAATCCATTCTGAATGAGATAGGAATCTATCTCACTATACCAATCTCTGAGAGTTTGCTTTAACCCATACATAGCTTTCTTCAATCTGTACACCTTGTCTTCTTGTCCTTGTTACACATTATTTTTTTCACCCTCGTGATCGTTAATGATGTAAACCTATCTACTGCCTTCAGAGAGGTCATTGTCCTGAATTCCTGAAGAAAGAAAGGAGAAGAACTTTCCTTGAGAGAAGAAGTTTTGTTTTCCTCTGTTAAAACCCTATTTTGGAGGATTTCTGTAGGCTGCACCATAGCTGGGGTGTGGAAATACATTATTTCTGTAGGATGCACTATAGCTAGGGCACAAAATTTCCACAGGTTGCACTATAGCCAGGTCGCGGCGACCTTCGTACGTGGGAAAAATGATCATTTTCTCGATGCTTCTAGAAGGAGAAGCTTCTATGGTGAGGTGGCCTTTGAATGGTTTGGATCTTACTCGCTTTCATGATTTAGTGGGATTATCCTAACCTCATCACCTTATCCTCTTCAACTTATAAAAGGAGAGGAGCTCTCATGGAGAAAGTTAGTTGGATTTTTTTTGGAATTATTAGCTTGGTTAGAGTGGCTTTGAGCTTTTCTTTTGTCAAGATAGATTTGATATCTATAGTCTCAAAAATTTTGGATCAAAAGTGTGTGGGAAGCAAGAAACTGTTGGAAGGAACCTTACAACATCAAGGCATCTGGTTGTAATCTTTCTTCCTATTATTAATATAATACAGTGGCATGTTTATTTACCATAGAATTATCTTTATTTTATTGCATAATTCCTTGATCATATGCATAGGTTGTCATTGAATATACTCTCTCTGCTTTCACTTTGGTTGGTTTGTGTCTCACTGCAGGATCAATATCACAAGAGCACCAGAGCGAAACAAGAACAACAAAGACATAAGGAAGCGACATTTAAAGGTATGTGTATTGTCTTTTGTTAAGTATTAAATTTGATTATTAGAGCCTAGGGAAAGTGTTGTGTCCTGTTGTGTTTTGTTCTAGATCTAGGTGGATCTAGGGGGATTAGTCTATGTCTGCATTCACCGATTTACATCATAACAAAATTGGCGACTCCACTGGAGAAACAAATGTTTTCCTAGTTTTCCTTGTTTTCTTGTTTTGATTTCTTGCTTTCTATTTTCTAAGTCACTGGAAGATCCAACTTGACTCTCTGACTGTTAAACTTCACTGGAAAACCTTCTCAATTTTTATTTTTTTCCATTTTTGTTTGATTTCCTCACCCTACTTTGAGGGACAGTGCGGGGACTTAGGATTTCTATGCCCTACCTATTTTGACCAGTGCGGAAATGTCGTGCCCTACCCATATCTGGCTCGCAAAAATCAGTGATTTCCGCACTGTGCTAGTGTTCCAGCCTGCGGAAATTGTGAAATCCTTGATTTTTGATGGTTTTCCTTAGCCAGACCTTGGATTTGGTTTTGGGATGAATTTTTGGGTTTTATTATGATTTGTTTACATTCTACTTGATCGTTTTTGAGATTCTTTTAGCCATCTTTTCTTTGTTTTCTTTTGAAAGATTTGATCTCTTCCTTTGAGTGTCTTTAAGTTACAAAGCCTTGTTTTTCTTTAGAATTGTTTAGTGAAAATAACACTTCTTTTTTCTGAATAACTCGCGGTGAAAGAGAAACTTTGTTTGGGTTGTTTTTTGTTTTGAAGTGATTTTCTATTGTTTTTAGCTATCTTTGAAACAAAAATCTTATTTCTTTATTTGCAATAGATTGGGGGCATATTTTCATTTGAAGTAGTGAAATTGCATGATTTTTGGTCTTAAATTCTTAAAAAAATTCCCCCTCATGACCCGGGGGGGGAGGGAGTTGTGAATCGTGTGTCCGTGTACAGTCTATTCATCTCATTTCTTGAAAATCTTGATATTGGTGAGTTTAGTAAATTTTGGGACATTGTGCATCTAGGATTGATAAATGTTTTCTCCTTCTCGTAGCATATATTTCATCGAAATTAAAAGATTGCATCTTCATCTCTTTGCATAACTTTCGAGTCAGTCAAAACACCATATTGTTCACTCCATTTTCCTCTTGAGTAACAACAACCATCAAATAAAACGCTTATAAAAAAATTGATTAGACATTTTTAATACTTTCTGGTAGCAAACCTACATTAGATTAGTTGTATGGATTTGGAATAGGTGTGAAAGATAACTTTCCAAAGTTGCAAACAAACATAGAATCTTGAGTTAGGGAGTGCTTAAATCCACATATTACATTTTGTCCTGGGAAGCCCTTCTAACACAAGGGTCAATCATGATGTCGCATTGAGACTGATAGAGTTACTCACCTTGCTTTGTTGGTCTTGGTGTAGAGGTTGCGTGTATTATGGGGGTCGCTTGACATTGACCAAACTCACTCGGGATCCTTGGAGGGTATACCCACGTTTATGTGTGGGAGCTTGCACCAGGGTGTAAGTCCATTAATCAGGTCGTCAACGTAACTTTTCCATCCGCTCTATCTCAACCCCTTCTTATTTTGTTCCCGCGACATTGGGTTTCATCACCAACTAGTGAGCTCATTGTGAGAAGGTTTTGTTTTCTTGCTTGGTTACTAGATTTTTAGCATCTGTTGTTTGTTTTCCCTAGAGGACTCTAGGTTGGATCTTTTTTTTAATGGAGTCAATTCCTAAAATGACCAATGAAGTAACCCTTGCTCCAGAAGAACCTTTTGTTTTTCCTTCTTATGTAAACATTGGTCCTCCTCACATCGCTACTTTGAGCCTTCCGGTTCTCACAATTGGATTACCAGTATGGTTGTTTTCTACTCAGGTAATCTTGAATGCAATAAGTGCTTTGGTCTTAAGAACTTCCCCCCAAGAAAATCAACCTCATGTTGATCCTTCACCATCTTCACCAGTAAGATCTTCTTCGCCTTCTTCACTTGCAAGGTCTTCTTCCATTTCATCTTCTTCGCCAAGTGAAAGCTCTCAAGCTAGTAACTCAGTGAATAAGAAGAAGAAGAAAAATAAAAAAGGATCTAAACTTCCAACCACTGTCAGACATGTTGGAAAGAAACCAGTTACTATTGTTCATGCTGGGAGTGTTGATGATGTCAAGATCACCCAAACAACCTATAAGCCCAGGTACCCTTGCAAGCTTTGTAAGGGTAGCCATCTTCTTAAGGATTGTCCTGGTCTATCCAAGGTTATAGAAGCATGGTCTACACAACCTCACCAACCCCTGTTGTCAACCTTTGAACAACATGTTGATGACCTCCCGTCAACTAGTCAAAATACCCTTGGGAAGAAGAAAAGTAGAGTCAAGTTTCCTTGTAGGTTATGTGGAGGGAGTCATCAAAATCACCTTTTCCCTCGTATGGACGAAGCCTCGAAACTACTGGAAGACATGACTGTTTCACCGCCTCAACTTCTAGCTTCTTATCGTAAACTTTCTCTCAACCCACCTGTAGTTGATGGAATGATCAATTTGGTTCCCCCATCGGTCAGTATGGCTGATCATGTAGTCAATATCATCACGTCTTTAGTTGAACCAGTTGACCAAGTGGTTGATCCAATCCCATACTTAGTCAATCCCACTCTCCCATTAGAGAGTGAAACCCAGGTGGTCGAATCATTTCCACACGTCGACCCCATTCTCCCCTTGGAGACTGAAACCCAAGTGGTTGATTTGATGTTATTATCAGTCAATCCTACTCTCCCGCTCGAGAGTAAACCCGATACTGCCCACATTTTTCCCATTGATACAGACTCTACCATGTTGGGGGGCATTCCTCCTTCTCTCGTGGAACCCCCTCCAAGTCATGACACCATCCTTTTTAATTGGGGTGTGATAACTAGACCTCGTCTTCCCTCTCACATTCCTTTCTAGATTACAGTACATGTTTGTGGTCGGGACATTCCTTAGAAGTTGATAGATGAAGGTGCGTCCATTAGTATTTTTTCCTCTTTTGCTTGTAAAGCTTTGGGTTGTCCTTAGCTTGCCCTGGTTATGTAGAATCTGTTAGCTTTTAACAGAAGAACCAGTCAACCTTTAGGGACCCTTCCTCAGTTTCCTATAAATTTGGGAGGGAAAACTTTCTTTATTGATGTCATGGTAATCCAAGATCCCTTGGATTTTTCTTTACTCCTTGGGTGAGATTATGTCTATGCCATGAAAGCTATTGTGTCCACTCTCTTCCATGTGATATCTTTCCCGCACGATCGAAGAATGGTGACTATTGATCAACTTTCCTTCATCGGTCCTGATTGGATTACCTCCCTTAGTGGTTTTTATATGCAGACGGTATTGCCCCTGCCACAGGTCAATTATGTGGCATTGTCTCCCATTTCTTTAGCTACCGATGAACATGAGCCCGTCACTGTAAGCTCAGTCTCTTATGACTTAGAACCGATAATTGACATGGTGATCTATTTGATAGGGTATTTAGAGCTTGATCTCTTTACCCCCATCACGACCCTCGACATGGTTTCCTTCCAGAGTGTCTCTTTCATCTAGTGAAGATCTCTTGGAAGCCATGATAGAGTTTTGTCCCTTGACATGGTGTCCTTCCAGAGCACTGTCCTCTTGGAAGCCTTGATCCAGAAGAGCGTTGAGAATAGGTTCTCTGATTTCAAGCTCGTTAAAAAATGAAGCCAGCTTTGAGCATCGTTTTCTGATTTCAATCTCATTAAAAAATGAAACCAGCTTTGAGCATGGTTTTCTTCTTTCAAGCTCGTTAAAAAATGAAACCAGCCTTGAGAACGATTTTCTGATTTCAAGCTCGTTAAAAAATGAAACCAGTTATGAGGATAGTTTTTTTCATCTCTGTGGCAACCTCGTTAAAAAATGAAATAGAGATTATGGGCATAGTTCTTGTTTCTGTGTTAAGCTCGCTAAAAAATGAAACAATGGTTTGGGGCTTATACCTAGAGTCACGAGAATAGTTCTTCTCTTGTGTCAAGCTCGTTAAAAAATGAATCCAGCTTTGAGCATGGTTTTCTGATTTCAAGCTCATTAAAAATGAAACCAACTTTGAGCATGCTTTTCTTCTTTCAAGCTCGTTAAAAAATGAAACCAGCCTTGAGAACTATTTTCTGATTTCAAGCTCGTTAAAAAGTGAAACCAATTATGAGGATAGCTTTTTTCATCTATGTGGCAACCTCGTTAAAAAATGAAATAGAGATTATGGGCATAGTTCTTATTTCCATGTCAATCTTGCTAAAAAATAAAACAATGGTCTGGGGCTTAGACCTAGAGTCATGAGCATAGTTATTCTCCTGTGTCAAGCTCGTTAAAAAATGAAGTAGTTTTCCCCCTGTCTTTTTGAGTCAAGTCCTTCGTCTATAATTTGAAGGTTCATTTCATCCACGTGTGCCATTGGACGAAACAAATCTTGGGGGGCAATACTTTCAGCGTTTGGACTTCATGCTGAAGTAGAGTCGCTAGTTTCTTAAGATGGGGGATAAGTACCAACCATCCTTGTGTTATGTGTTGGGAAGTCCAAGCATAGTTCTCTATGGTTCAAGCTTGTGTAAAAATGAAACCACCTACCTCAAGCATATTTTCCTCTGGTTCAATATTGTGTAAAAATGAAACCAGGTCCAAGCATAGTTTTGTTTAGTTTTTAAGCTTGTGTAAAAAATAAAATCTATCCCAAGCACAATTTTGTTTTGTTTTAAAGCTTGCGTAAAAATGAAAACAAGCCTGATCTCAATCTTTGTTCTTTCTCATGCTCGTATATACATGAGAATAAGTTATCGAGTTTAGTCTTCGTTCTTTCTTGTGCTCGTAAATCAATCAGAATGTAACCGAGTATAATTTTATCACTTTTTCAGACTCGTAAAGGTTATACAAAAAAGAAACCCACTGGATTTCCCTTTAAGCTCTTTTCAGACTCTCTAAACATGAAAATATTATCGAGCAACCTTGTTCTTTTCACGCTTGTAAAAGTATTTGACAAAAATATTTGATGGGCGATAGTTTATCACTTTTTTGGTCCTATCAAACTACTTTACAAAAAAGGAACTGGGAGAGTTCTCTTTAAGTGTTTTTCAGACTCTCAAAATATGAAAAACTTCCGAGTTTTCTATCTTTGGACTCGTTAAACAAACATTAAAAGGCCTATATGGGACTGAACCACTCCTTCCTAGGGTTCGTTAAACATACTCCGAGGGAATCATCTGAAGGATGTTCTTACATTTGCAGGCATATGTTATCCTCCTCAATATTGCATAAAAATAAAGAGGTACTCGCCAGAAATGGTGGGGAAAAATTGGGAAAGAAATGTGTCTAAATTTGTATTCCATGGAAGAGTCATTTTTAAACCTGATACCCTTTCACTCGCTTTGTGTCTAGGTTGGAAAATTCGCTTGTCTCTTTATCATACTCCTTTATAAGATTACAAATTGGTGTGTGATCCCTGTTGTTGAGTCAGTGTTTTTAAGACAGTTGTCGTGTTGTCAATATGCTCAAAGAAAAGTTCAACCCAGAAATCCTTCTATTGCGTCGGCCTTTTCTACAATCCTTAATCCTTCTATTGCATCAACCATCCTTGAGTCAGTCCTGAATCACTTGTTACTCTGATCTACATCAAATGTTTTTACCTGTTTCATGTCATTGATGGAGGATACATTAAGGCCTTCCTGTGACAAGTCTTTTCCTGTCGACTTCAACTCATTATCTAGGAATCAGACCTAGAAACCAATTAGTACCTTGGAACTTGCATGCCTCAATGGCAGGTTTCCTCTCTTTCGAAAGTGGGTTTTCATTATTGACCCCTGATCGGGAGATTCCACCGAATGTTCAACTTCAGCTCATTAATTCACATTCGTTAGATTGTACTAGAGTACCTTGGGAATCATCGACATTAATGGTGATTTCCCTCGCACTTGTTAATGGTTCTCATCATTGACCGGTAATCAAGTGGTTTCTACCATGTTTGACTTCAACACATGTATTTGCATGGTTAGATTCGTATTTAGAGTGGTGGAGATGAACACCCTGGACCTTTTCTCATAGATTCAAGTTGCATTGGAGTATATTCAGTTTGTACTGTTGCATAGATCCACATTGTATGTCTTGTGGCTATGTTCAAATTTGAGTCTTTAACACATAAATCCACAATGTATTTTGGTGGCTATGTTCATATTTGAGTCATAATGGCATGGATCCATGGTGTATGTTTGGTGTCCATGACCTGTTTTACTTGACATGGATCTTCGCATGTCGACATTTATGCTTTGATTCATTTGTATTATGAGTATGGGAATGCCTACCTCAGTGATGATATATTAATGTGCTGTGTTTCCTTGTTTGTTGACAGGTTTCTGACCAATGTGTTCCTTGTTCCATACACACACTGGACAAAGTATTTCAGGTATCACTCTGTTCTAACTACATACTTTGGGGGTCTCTCTGTTACACATTATTTTCGTTGCCCTCATGATAGTTAATGATGTAAACCTATCTGTTTCCTTCAAAGAGGTTAGTGACCTGAATTTATAAAGAAAGAAAGGAGAAGAACTTTCCTTGAGAGAAGAAGTTGTGTTTTCCTCTACAAAAACCCTATTTTGGAGGATTTTCGCAGGCTACACCATAGTTGGGGTGCGAAAATACCTAATTTTCGCAGGCTTCACTATAGCTAGGGCCCGAAATTTCTGCAGGCTGCACTATAGCCAGGTCACGACGACCTTCGTACGTGGGAAAAATGAGCAGGAGAAGCTTCTATGGTGAGGTGGCCTCCAAATGGTTTGGATCTTAATCTCTTTCATAATTTAGTGGGATCATCCTAACATCCTCACATTATCCTCTTCAACTTATAAAAGGAGAGGAGCTCTCATGGAGAAAGTTAGTTGGATTTGGTTTCGAATTATTATCTTGGTTAGAGTGGCTTTGAGCTTTGCTTTTGTCAAGATAGATGTTAGATTTATAGTCTCAGAATTTTTGGATCAAAAGTGTGTGGGAAGCAAGGAATTGTTGGAAGGAACCTTACGACATCAAGGCATCTGGTTGTAATATCTCTTCCTATTATTAATATAATACAGTGGCATGTTTCTTTCCCATAGAATTATCTTTATTTTATTGCATAATTCCTTGATCATATGCATAGGTTTTCATTGAATATACTCTCTCTTCTTTCACTTTGGTTGGTTTTTGTCTCACTGCAGGATCAATATCACAAGAGTACTGGAGCGAAACAGGAACAACAAAGACATAAGGAAGTAACATTTAAAGGTATGTGTATTTTCTTTTGTTTGGTAGTAAATTTAATGATTAGAGCCTAGGGAAAGCGCCATGTCCTATCGTGTTTTGTTCTAGATATAGGTGGATCTAGGGGGATTAGTCTATGTATGCATTCACCGATTTACCCGATAACAGTCCTGGAACTTCATATGATTGTGGTTGTTCCACATACACTTCTTCTTTTAGGTGTCCATTTAAAAATGATGACTTTACATCCTTTTGATAAATTGTCCATTTGTTTTGTGCAATAACAGGCAACACAATTCTGATTGTGTCCATGTGCACAAATGGCGCAAATGTTTCATTGAAATTAATTCTAGGTTGTTGTGTAAAACCTCTTGCAACTGATCTTTCCTTGTGCTTCTACACATTTCCTTCTGTGTCTTGCTTGGTCTTATAAATTTGCTTCACACTTATGAGACCCTTGTCTTCAAGTACATCTACCAATTTTCATGTCTGATTGTTCTCTATGAATTTTATTTCTTCATCCATGGCTTGAGCCCATACATCATCTTTGACAAATTCTTCAAAAGTTAATGGATCATCTATTTGTGAAAAAGAGAAAAAACTGAAAATGAATTTGTTGTTTCCTCATTATAGATGTCACGCATACTTCTTGTCTTTCTTGGTAACAAACTTGCTAAAGTTGGATTTGGAGATGTAAAATTACTTAGACTGCTTGCTGATGTTTGTTGCGCTCTAGGTGTAGACTGCGCACCTATTGTTCTTACTATAGTATTTTGTGATATTATTTGAGTCACAGTGCCAGTTCTAGAAGGGAATGTACATTATCCTGTGGTTGGTGCTAGAACCATTTCATATTTTGCGTCATCATGCTCCATTGCATCAATAATTCTCACTGTCTTTGTTATGATTCCATCCCATACTTCAATCTCCATGAACTGAACATCACAACTGATTATGAATTTTCTTGCAATAGGATCATATAGCTTGTATGCTTTTGTATCTTCATAGTACCCAACAAATATTCATTTGTATCCTTTGTTGTCCAGCTCCTCTCTCATCTCATCTGTAACATGTGCATATGTGACACAAACAAAAAAATTTAAGTGCACCACATTATGCTTCATTCATGTCCAGGATTCTTGAGGAACTTTGTTTGTCACACTCTTTGTTGGACATTTGTTCATGATGTATACTGCATTTTTTATTGCCTCAACCCAATGCTCATTTGACAAATGTTTAGTTTCCAACATACTCGACGCCATTTCCATGATGGTTTTGTTCTTTCTTTCTGCGACACCATTCCACTGTGGTGTATATCGTGTGATAAATTGATTGTATATTCCATGAACTTTACAAAAGTTCTGAAATTATCTTGAGATGTATTCTCCTCCTTCTATCAGCTCTTAGACACTTGATGTAATAAGCACTCTACTTCCCAACAAGTGATTTGAAATGTTGAAAACAACCCAATGTGTGAGAATTATTTTTTATGAAATAAATCCATGTCTTTCTTGAGAAATCATCAATAAACGTTAGAAAATATGTATTTCCTCCTATAGATGGTGTTTTCATTCGTCCAGAAATGTATTAATGTACAATTTCCAGTGGATCTTTTTCTATGTAAGACTTGTCAACTCAAAATGACTCTCTATGCTTCTTTCCAAATATGCATCCTTCATATATTCTTTCTGGTTTTTCTATTAATGGTAAACCTTTCACCATATCCTTTGTGTGTAGCATATTTAGACCTCCAAAGTTCAAATGTCCAAATATGAAATTCCATAGCGAGGAATCATCATGTACTTCAGATTTAAATGTTTCCTATGTCTTTGCACCACTTTCTCCTTTCTTGGTACTACGCACACTATTTTATTTTTGGGAACTGTGTGCACTTTCTACTATAAATGTAGTGTCTAACTGTGTATATTTTTCTTTACCAACAGCTAGCGTTGTATTTTTCTTATTGGATGGTTTCAATGTCAATGGAAAGATCATGTTACTTGTCATCTAGATTTTTGCAATAAGCTAATTGCTTGGATATATGTCCATAATTAGACGATGATTATCTTCCATGTAGATTTTGTAACCTTTCTATAACAACTATCCTATGCTCATCACATTATGCTTCAGACCAGAAACATAATATACATCAAGCATAACTTTATATTCTCCTTGCTTAGTTAAAATGTGTATACTATTTTTTCCTAAGATAGTGACTTGGATATCTATTCCAAGTGTAATCTTGGTTTGGATAGACTCATCCAAACTAGAAAACAATGCTATGTTTCGTGTCATGTGGGTATTCTAGCCTGAATCTAAATACCATATGTCACATGTAATTTCTTGAGAAACATTGCATTCAACTGGGGAAATTATAGGCATTGCCTCAACACGTGCCATAAAAAAGGATTGGTTTGGTTAATTTTGTTGTTTGACTGATCCTGTCCTTGCTTGTTCTGATTATATTATCTCTTCCTACATTCATATGCATAATTTCCATAATTTTTACAGTAATGGCATTGAATCTTTGATTTATCAGTTCTATGAATACTTGGTTGCTCGTATTTGGGTTATGTCCTCTTCCACCATTGTTTTCAAGACTCCTAATGCATCCACCTCTGACAAAAATTCTTCCTTTGCCTCTAGAGTTAGCTCTCCCCCTTCATCTTCCAAGAATTATAGATGACTATGTTGAATGTAGACTTGAAGTCCCCTTTTGTACCTTCCAGAGCCAAAAAATAACATTTTTCCACATATACATGCCCTATAAGTTAGATAACAAGTGTGTACACATGTTTCTCCACTACAACCCATGTACATTGGGTTTGGTTCTTAAAATTAAAAATTATGTCGGGTTTCCATGCCATGTCACGAGATCCATGATCCTTGACCTTCCATATACTGGAAACACTCCGACTCGGCCCTTCAGCTCCATTTGAAGGCTATACATTGAGCCATATCAAAGCCTTGGGAGAGATTGAACAATTCAACTTTGAGTGCAAAGACACTCTGGATAAATTTCACTCATATTGAGTCTGCATCCATTTTTCCTTGAAAGTATGAACCCCTTGTTCAACCCCCAAGCTCTTCCTTATTTTTGATGGAGAACCTAATTGTCTCCTTTATGTGATCTTTCCTTTGGTGGAGGATTGAAGTAGTGGAGGCTTAGCTAGAGGGACTTAGTTTTGTGGTTCCGATATCTCTAGTTACAGAAGTTTGTCACCTATATACTTTTGTTGATTATTTTAATAGAAATACTCTTTACTTGTCCAATTGATATCTTGCAAATATTTGAATTATTATTCCATGGTCATATTTGTCATGTATGTTAATGGATTATTCTAATATATATGCTAAAATTATATCTTATCATCATATGCTTGCGTATCTTGGTTGTTGAGGATGAGTTGGAGGTATAAAGCTTTGAGTTGCGGGCTCAAAGGTGGTTTCATCGAACTTCTGCATGATTTAGTCTCTTGGCCTTGTCTTGTTAGCATTTCATTTATATAGCATACTTTGGGTTAGAGTTAATTTATGCATGTCATTCCACCTGTTGTGGTTTACCCCATGCCATAGAGAGATTTTCCTCGTAATAGAATTGGCAACCATACTGGGGATTGATCTTATTTTTGGGGGTTTGGAGTGTTTTTCTCCTTGATTTTCTCTTTGTTGGCGTGAGTTTCCTTGTCACCCAATTTCTTTAAAACCTATTTTTACTTTGCATATGCGTTTCTTGGATTGACCCTTTCCCTGGCAGTGTTTTATTGGGTATACATGGTTTTTCCCTTGACAAACACCTACATACATGACTTTTCTTTCTGTAGGGTGCGTGCATACACGAGTTTCACTCAAATAGTCACTTACATCAACTCTTTAGTCTTCCTAGATAATTTTGGTGTTTGTTGAATGAGTTTGTTTGGTTGTTCAGTCTTCTTGGGTCTCTGTATTGACTGTTAAGTGCTTACAGAGTGATAGGAAACCTTCTTATTTTTGAATTTTCAGGTAATATTCTTTCTTATAATATTTTTCATTAGTTGTCCTTGCACATTGGTATGAGTGTTTTCTTCTTAGTATCCTTCTTGGCTTGTCTCTTTTTTCTTGCAGTAAGGTTTGTATGTGAAGTTTCTATTCAATCCTTGCATTTTCTTTTCTTTATATCGAAAATAAAAGAACATTTTCTCATTTTTCCTTATGGAATTTTATCTTTTGATTACTTTCATTGATTTTGAAACATGTGGAGAGACTGCATTTCATTGAAATTGTAGAGATTGGATTGGAAAGGTTCCATTTAGAAGAATACCATCTCTTTGGAATTCAAGACTAGTGCTTAGCAGTGTTTTTATATTTTCTTATTTTATATGATGAGTTGTAATACCATTAATTTCACAATCAAAACTCTTGAATAAGTAGAAACCATGAAAATTAATGTTGATTAATTAAAATTTATTAGAAATAATTTTATTTTTTAGGGTACACAAAAATGTATAGGACATAGGTCCTTGGAATAGGATTTTGTAAGTAAACTTCTCCAAGTCTATTAAACTAAACATATGTGTCTGACCAGGGAGTGGTGAAACCCACTGTGAAATTAGTGACGTCAGGAGGCTCCTCTCACAACAGAGTTAAGCACGAGGTTGTGCGAATTTGGTTGCAGAGATAGTCCTCTAACACCTTCTTAGCATTAGAGATATTCCTGGGGTTCTATTCATATTTGGGGGTATTGCTAGTATCTTTACATCCATGAGAGGTGGTGCTTTAAAGATTTAGGGATTTGTTACCCTACCCATACGGTGGAACAAACTTATGACTATTCGACTGCACATTGTTTCTATTGTGGTGACTCTAGCTTCTTGACATAAGTAGCCACATAGGTTAGTTGCATGGTTTATTCTATAGGTACCCCGAGTCAGATAAGGTTCGGACATGACACAACCTTTGTGGAGGATTACCTCCTTGAGGAGATATGAACGACTACGTTGTTAATCTCATGAGGGCCCTTAGAATTGATTATGATACCTCCAATATTTTGAAAGGTCTCTCAGGCCCCTCTTGGGCAAGACATACCTACTCTAGTGAGGGAAGCCCCTTTTCATCCATTATATCTTGTTTGTGTGCATTGGCCTTTCTTCTTTATTTTGGTATTCTCTCTGATTATTAATTGGCCCTAGGATTTGGTTTTATATCTCGAGTCTTGAGCCATTGTGGAGAAAGACCAACTTCCTCATAGGTCTTGTTCTTTGTTGAAGTTACCATTTCATCTTCATTCTTTACCAAATTTTCCTTCTAAAAGGCGTAAAGTTAATAAACATGGTACATATATCTACAGGGAGTCCCTCAAATCCTATATATTCTTTGAGTAGTGGGATATCTTTGACTCCTTCAACCTCAATAGTTGGGGTGTCAGAGATCCCTACCTCTACTCCTACCCATCCTGTGGGTTCTACTCAGCCCATGTGAATGAACCCTTTCGGATCTCTTTTTTGTATGTCAGGTTACAATTCTGATTCAATACCTTTGGTCTCTGATCTCTTTTCTTTTAGTATGCCCAACATGAAGTCGTATCTCTCATCCTCCATTCCAGTGGCTAATGTGAATCCTAGTTTTGGACCTGGGGGCATGGCTCCTCCATATGATCCTTTCTTATTTGGTGGAGGTCATATTCCCCAAATGAATTATATTGTTGGAGGTTATCCTCATTTTTCTTCTAGGCCTAATCCTAGTCTCAATTCTCCTAGATGGAGTGCTCAACTGAGCAGAAAAGTTACTTCCTATATTTTGTGATTTATCCCCTCTTACTCCATGCCCATTCTGAAAAATGTATTTATTATGGTGAATCCCTCTCTGTTTTAGAAAAGCATGATCACATAAAAATAAAATAAAACAAATGCAAAAATAAAACACAAAGGATACACAATACAATAGATACATAGATAAACATGGTTCACCCAGTGTGGGATATGTCCACGAGAAAAGTTTTCAGGTCCTTCCTTTATTATTATCTAGCAAATGAATGGATGCAACCTACAACAAACATGTTGTAACTTCCTCTTCTTTCTCTCATAGTCTCCTATCTCAGAATACAATACTCGCCATGATGTATAGCTGTAATACATTTCCCTCTTAAAAGAGGGTTTCCTTCTAGGGAAAAAACCCTAACATAACTTCTATTGTCATATATGTAGCCTTATAATGAATGGTCCATATTTACAATGAAATTACAATATACATTTAAAATGAAAATTTTCCTTCGGGGCCTTCACCCCTGAACCCCCATTGGGGACCTACTTCCCCCTGAACCCTGTAGAGGTGGTAACCCCCCTCTGCACTTCCCCAAGTGGAGGAGTGTACATTATTATGGATTTTAAAGTATTCATGGGGTATAAACATGATTGAAAACAAATACCTCTAAATCAGGAAGATAATCACGCTCCACAACCAATAGTCTGCCACTTGGAGACTGATCTCAACAACTTCACTATTGTTGTATATGTTGGACTATGATCCTTCTTGGACCTAGAAAATTTCTCATCTTCATATTCATTATTGAATACCAACTGAAACTGAGAAGGAACTCAACTTCTCCCCGGTTACTCCCTTGGTTAACATGTCTGCAGGATTATGGATAGTGTGTATCTTTTCCAACTTCTAATGTCCATCTTCCAAAATAGATCATATGAAATTGTACCTGAGATATATATGCTTATTATTCTAATGGAAGGATGAGTTATTTGCAAGATGAATGACACTGTCACTGTCATAGTACAACTTGTTATTCTCTTTCTTCTTTCCCAATTACTCCATAAACCTTTGTAACCGAATCATCTCTTTACTAGCCTCTATAGCAACAAAATACTTTTCCTTTGTTTTTGAAAGTGAAATAACCTTTTTTAGTTTCTAAATACAACTAACTGTTGTTCCACCTATAGTAAAAACATACCCTGTGATGCTCCTCCTGCTATCTTTATCACCTTAAATATCTGAATCAACATATCCCTATAGAACAGTGTCTCAACCTTCAAAACATAATGCATGAGTAGCAGTACCTCTCAAATACCTGAGAGTCCACTTTACTGCCTCCCAATTTTATTTACCTGGATTGTTCATATACCTACTCACAACTCCCACTCCATGTGCAATATCTGTTCTTGTGCAAAGCATCACATACATCAAACTGCCAATCGTTGATGAATAAGGGACCCTGCACATGTATTATATATCCTCTCGTGTCTTGGGACACATTTCCTTAGTTAATTTGAAATGGATGGACAAAGGTGTATTAACTAATTTTTCATTCTGAATTCTAAACCTCTCCAACACCTTCTCTATGTACTCACCCTGAGACAATGCCAATTAGTGATTTTTCATGTCTTTTGTTATTCTCATACAAAGGATTTTCTTTGCGGCACCTAAATCCTTCATCGCAAATGAATTATCTAATTTCTTCTTGAGCACATTTATATTATACATATTAGACCCTACAACATGCATGCCATCTACATACAATAACGATATAATATAGATTCCATTATTTATCTTTTTAAAATAAACACAGTGATCAGAATGACATCTACTATAACCCTTTTCTGTCATAAACCTTTCAAACTTAAAATACCATTACTTTGGAGATTTCTTTAGGCCACACAATGTCTTCTTCAACCTACATATCAAATTCTCCTTCCCTTTGACCTCATACCCCTGTGACTGCTACATATAAATATCTTCCTCCAAATCCCCATGGAGAAAAGTTGTTTTTACATCTATCTGTTCGAGATGCAAATATTCTACTGTCACAAAACTTAAAATAGTCCTAATTGAAGTCATTTTAACAACATGAGAAAATATTTCATCAAAATATATACCTGTCTTTTGTGCAAACCCCTTTACAACAAATCTAGCCTTGTACTGCTTTTTTCCTCCATCTTCTTCCTTCAACTTGTAAACCCATTTATTATGTAATTCTTTTTTCCCGCAGGAAACTGAACCAAATCCCAAGTCTGGTTATATACTAGGGAATCCATTTCCTCTTTCATTCCTTACTCCCACTTCTTTTTGGTGTCTACCTGCATTGCCTCTTCATAAAATTCTGGTTTATGAGAATCAATAAAAAATAAATAATATAATGAAGGAGAGTATCGTTCAGGGTGTCTAATTAACCTTATAAACCTTATAAAAACACTTGCAGGAGTTTCAGGTACCTATTGATCCTATTGTTGTACATTTTTATTTTCAGGTTCCTTTCAAAATTCTTTTTCAGTGATCTCATCAAGCACTGTGCAATCTAGTTTTTCTTTTTCCTGTTTCTTTCCCTGCAACTGATCTTTGTACATGACTTTCTCATAGAATATGAAACATCTACTCCTAATAATTTTTTTATTTTCATAATCCCATAAGCGATAACCAAACTAATTAACAACGTATCCAATAAAGGTACACTTCTTGGATTTTTCCTCAAGATTTGTTCTATTTTCTTTATCAATATGGACAAATTATTCACAACCGAAAGTATTCAAAAAGGAATAGTTTACCTTTTTACCTGTCCATGCCTCCTTTGGAATTCTACCATCCAAAGATCTTGAAGTTCCTCTGTTTATTAAGTAAACAATGGTATCTACAACATCTTCCCGGAATTGTAAGGGATAACCAACATGTAATCTCATACTCCTTGAACGTTCCATGATTGTCCTATTCATCCTTTGTGACACACCATTTTCATGTGGTATTCCTGGAATCGTCTTCTCTCAACGAATCCCATGGTATGAACGATAATAATCAAAATCCATTTTGCAATATTCACCTCCCTTTCCTGATCTGAGACACATCAACCTTTTTCCTGTCTCATTCTCAACCAAATATTTCCATTTCTTAAAAGTATCAAAAACATCAGATTTTTGTTGAATGCAATAAACCCAAGTTTTTCTAGTTGCATCATCAATAAAATTAACATAATAACGAGAGCCACAAAGAGATGATACCTGAGATGGTCCCCATACATATGTATGCACAAGCTCTAACCTTTCACTCTTCTTTTCCTTTTTGACTCTGAGAAATATGACTCTCTTATGTTTTCCATAAACACAATGGTCACATAAATCCAAATCAATTTGTTTAAGATCTGGAAACAAATTTCTTTTGTGAAGTATTTTCATCCCCTTATCGCTCACGTGTCCAAGCGTATGATTCCACGGTGTTGTATACACTCCTATATAAGATAAAGAGATAGAAGAGTCAGTATTACCAGTACATAAATACAATGTACCTACCTTCTCTCCCTTTTCTATCACCAATGATCCTTTGGTGACCTTACACACCTTATCTGTAAATACAACCTTCACTTGTCACCTTATTGATATTAGATTTTTCCTTAGATTTGCAACATGTCTTACCTCTTTCAACAACCATTAATTTCCATTGATTTTCTTTATTTTTACCTTTCCCATTCCAACAATTTTGCATGGTGAATCATCACCAAAATGAACCTGTCCAAAATCACCTTGAACATAATCTAGAAAATGTTTCCTATGGATTGTGGCATGAAATGAATCCCATGAGTCTAATACCCAAGACTAATAAATATTATCTACAGAAAGAATCAAAGCATCTTGTAACACATCACTTGTTACATTTGCTTTCTGATTTTTCTCTTGCTGTCCATCTCTTTGTTTTGTTTGAGCTCTGCAGTCTTTCTTTAGATGTCCTTTCTTCCCACACTTCCAACACTCTATCTTTCCAAATATGGATTTGGATATTCCCTTCCTAGAATTATCATGCTTCCCTAAGACCTTTCCTCTATCATTTTTATTCCCCTATTCTCCATGTTTAACACATTACCTGATGTCTCACCTGTGTTTTTTTGTCACATTTCCTCACTAAGGATAACACCAACAACATCATCAAATTTTAAAGTGTTTGAACCAGATACAGATTTACTTACAGCCATGACCAAGCCGTTCCATATTTTTGGCAATGAGAACAAGATTAGAAGATCCATGAACTCATCATCAAAGTCCACTTTTATAGAAATTACTTGATTAGTAACCGTATTAAATTCATTTAAATGATATGCAACATACTCACCTTATGACATCTTCATATTAAATAATCTCTTCATTAGAAATACATTATTGGATGTAGAGGGCTTTTCATACATTTTAGCCAATGCGTCCATCAGCTCCTTCTTTGTAATTTTTTTATAATTATTGAAAGCCATCGATACTACCAATCTTAGTTGTATCATTCCTAGTGGATTTCTATCAAGAACCTCCCATTCTTCTTCCTTCATGGTAATCAACTTCTTTTCTATTCCCCCTAATGGTAGGAATATATCCTTCTGATATAAATAATATTCCATCTGCATATTACATAATTGGTAGTTTTGGATGTTAAATTTCTTGACCCTAAACTTTCCATCTTCCACCATTGCTCCCACTTGAACCAAGAACCTTCTTTTCCCACAATTTACCTTTCTGTTTGATACGATTTGTTAGAAAAAATGATTGCAAAGAAATAAAATAAAACAAATGAGGAAATAAGACACAAAAGATACACAATACAATAGATACACAGATATATGTGGCTCACCCAGTGTGGCCTACGTCCACCAAAGAAATTTCCAGTTCCTTCCTTTATTATTATCCAGAAAATGAAGGGATACAACCTACAACAAACCCATTGTAATTTCCTCTTATTTCTCTCATAGTATCCTATCTTAGAATACAATATTCTCCATGATGCATAGCCGCAATACATTTCCCTCTTAAAACATGGTTGCCTTCGAGGGAAAAAAACCCTAACATAACTTCTACCATCATATTTGTGGCCTTATAATGAATGATTTAGATTTACAATGAAATTAAAATACACATTTACAAGGAAAATGTTCCTTCAAGAGCTTCTCCCCCCAACCCTCGCCCAAGGCCCTCTTTCTACCAGACCCTATAGAGGGGGTAACCCCCCTTTGAACTCCCCCACGTGGAAGAGTGTACATTATTTCTGGGTGTAAATTCTTAGTGGGGTATAAACATAGATGAAAACAAATATATATGAATTATGAAGACAATCAGGCTCCACAACCAACAATCTATCCTCCAGATTTCCATCCGGAGGGAGTCAATTTCACACTATAGGAAACCCCCAACCCGGTGCCCCTTCAACTAGGGGAAATGTATATAACCCTCATTATACCATTTTCATGGGAATGGTGCACATACAACCTTTTATGAATTAGTTTGGAGGAGTATATTATCCTACCGGGGAGGGCCATAATATATACCAAAACTTTGGATGGCCTGTAATCCCTCCATCCTAATCTTTCCTAGGAGCATGGGCTCAGACGACGCAACCTCAACTCCCTTTTATGTCCATGCTTAATCTGTGAGATTTGTCAAAAATAATGAATGACCTTGTCCTTCACTATATTTTATGGCCCCCCATCCCCACCAAGCTTCCTTCAGACACTCCAAAATTTGAAGGCAATATTGGTGAGGATCTGGGTGATCATGTCACTACATTTCATCTTTGGTGCTCGTCTAACTCCCTGAATGACAATTCTATTCATTTGAGGTTATTTCAACCACCCTCATGGATTTATTCATGAAATGGTAGATTGAGCTACCAACGGGAACATACACAAACCTTAATCAAATGTTTTTGGTCTTTGCCAACCACTTCCATTCTTGGTTTGTTACGATGCTGACATAGAACTTTTGTCGTCCCTCCGCCAAGATAAAGCCACGCACATATTAGACTATATCCAAGAGTGGCGTAGATAGAAGAGTTTGATAAAATCCTACATTCCTCAATATTTTCTATTGGAGTGGTTCCTTATGTCCTTATTTCCTTATATTTTGAAGGATGTCTCTACATTTGGAGTAACATTTGAGGAAGAAGCTATTTTCAAAGCCCAACAATTGGACCTCACATATGCTCAATCTAGGATCTTATATGAAATTATTCTTGATGTGTATTAGTATAAATATGTAATCCTAATGGATGTCGAGGGCCTCCCACCTATTCCAACTGGCTCATTTTGGCAGTTTTTGAGTTTGGTAGTTTTTTCCTAGTTTCGGGTCCTTGACTTCTGGGGTCGTTTTGAGGCTCTAAGTAGCATTTTTAGGGCTTGTCGTAATCAAACTATGGATGGAGATAGATTTTGAGGGAAACATGTGTATTCCTTAGATAGAAATGTCCAATGGGATTTCGTGTGCCTAAAACGAAGATCATATGAAAAACTTACGACCCTAGGAAGTTGATGTACTAACTTAACCTAATGGGGCCCACATGACTTTTCACGCTTCATCTCCTAGGGTTAGGTTTTTGGATGTCTAGGGTTTTGGACATTCTTGTTTATTGTAAAAAGGCCTTCAGAGCCTCACTATAATCATATTCTTGCGAATGAGTGTAGTCGTCACATCTCTTCTCATAGATAAGCCGCTACCATTCCATCAAGCTTGTTTTTTTTTGCATTTTACAGTTTTAGCTTATTTCCTTATTGAAGACAAACTAGTTTTACTTTATATCTGATATTTTTCGTTAATCATATTTTAATAATTCGTATTCATTTCATTATTCTCATAAAATCTAGATAGGTGCTATCAGAGTGGTCTTCTCCTTGTTGTTTTCAATGCATCTCCCCAACGTGGTCAGGGTACAAAGAATTGGGTCTCAAGCTTGTTTCTCTTGAGGAAAAAATATCTCGCACGTCCAAGCGACCTCTCATGGTGGGAGAAAATAAATATGATGGGAGATGAGATCCTTTCAAAATGTTTCTTGAGGAATCCCTCATGCAACATAGGAATGGGATGATGGATAGTTTCGTGCAAATCCTTCGGTGACTACCAACATACAACGCATCTTCCTCGAGTGGAGGCATTGCTCCCTTCAAGGTACAAATCAACTTTAATGTTCCTATAATTGAAGGTCAGATAGACACAGAGGTTTTAGACAAGTGGTTGAATCTACTAGAAAGGTATTTTTTTGTCCATAACTTTTCGAATAGAGAAAAAAATTACTTTTGCGCTCCTCAAAGTCGTTCCCCATGTCAAAGATTGGTGGGAAACTTTCTTTGAGAAAAACAATATAGAGGAACCCTCATTATTTATAGTTGCGGTCACCTAGGAATCCTTCAAGGATTTTATTAAGGAACAATAGTACCATGTTGGAAGTTATGACGACCTGTATACAAAATGGACCACACTGTGGAAAGAAAGAGACCAAGCAGTGCCCGAGTTCACAAATATCTTCCATACCTTGTGTACCAAGCTGTGTATCAAATATTTTCAGTGAAATCTGGTGATCAACTATCGCGGTGGTCTTCATCAATAAATCTAGACCGAAATGGATTTTTTGGACATCTCATTCTTGGGCATCCTATCAATATGTCATCAAAATCGAGCAGAAGCTCAAACAAAGGACGCAAAAATTTTGGCCTGGGAACCCCGCACAAGAAAAGAAAGGAAAGGGCGGCCCCAACCCGTAGAAAAAAGGAAAGAGAAAATATGGACAACATGAGGAAAACCAATCCAATCCATAGGCAAACAAGGACATCAGAAAGACAAAGAAAGATATCAATAAGTGGTGTGACTTTCGTAAGAGCCCCTGGTGTAACACTGTTGATTGTCACTCCAAGAAGTCGTTGGTGGTTCAGGTGAAAGCCTATGAATCAGATGTAGGTTCTAACTCTAAGTCAGAATCAGATGTGGTTTTTGAATTTGAGTCAGACCTAGAAAGGGGGAGATAGATCATTGATGTATAACCCATTGCTACTGTTTCCACCACCAAGCTCGAACCCGGTGAACCATATGAGCTAGAGGAAGGTGAGTACCTTTTTCATTCACAGATGTGGGTGAAGGGTACCCTACTACACTTTTTCATTGATAGAGGTAGCCATAATAACCTCATATCAGTATAGGTTGTCCAATGGTTCACCCTACTGACAACGTAGCACCTGCAACCTTACATCATTGAATGGCTCCACCAAGGAAGAAATATCTGCATCACCCAATAATGCCTCCTGTCATATGGAATCAATCCCTTCAAAGACGAAGTATTGTGTGATTTTTTTACTCTTGAAGTTTGTAATGTTCTTTTGGGCCAACTGTATTTATGGAAAATTCATGTTGTATATGATTCTAGGCCTCCTAGTGTTATTATTACTTTGAACAAGAAATTATACCAGATACCCGAGGCAGTCCCACCTAGTGTTATTTCCTTGATATCTTCCAAGAAATGTAGGAAGTTCATCTCATAGAGGGGAAATTTTGTCTTGTTCTTGATTTTCTCTCAGAGTGAGCGAAATATCATAGCCACATCTAGGGCCTATAGGACCAACCTATCCACATAATAGAAGCAAGTGGATAAGGTCGTGGAAGAATACTCAAATATCTTCTCCTCACCTATCAAGGTACCTCTGCACTGTCGAGTCAAGCATCACATCGATTTGACCCCTAGTGAACCAATGCCCAATTGGCCCATCAACCTCAACTCTCTGTTAGAGAATGAGGAGATCAAGAGGCAGATCCAAGAACTTCTCCACAAGGGGCACATTTGTCCCATAACATCACCTTGCAGGAGCCCAATCATGCTGGTACAAAAGAAATATGGAACCTGGTGAATCTACATTGATTACTAGGCTCTGAATAAAATCATAGCCAAAAACCGATACTCGATTCCCCAAATAGACAACCTCCTTGATTAGCTCGTGAGGGGAAAATACTTTAGTAAGATTGATTTGAATTTTGGATACCACCAGGTCCCGATAGAACAAACAGATGTATGGAAGGTCACCTTCAAGTCAAAGGAAGATATTTTTGAATGGTTGGTCATGCCCTTTGGTTTGAAAAATGCTCCAGCCACTTTCATGAGTATGATGGATGATATCCTACAACCATTCACCAATACTTTTGTTGTCGTGTATATAGATGACATCCTCATCTACAACAAGACTTCGATGAAACACTTGTGGCATATTCAACAGGTTTTGCACACCTTGCGACAATACAAGCTATACGCCAACTTGGAAAAACTATCCTTTGCATGGACAAGGTCCATTACCTTGGCTACATCATTAATCAACATGGCGTACATGCAGATCCAAGAAATATCTAGGTCATCCATGATTGGCCAGCCCCAACCACACTCACTGAGATTTGAAGCTTCTTGGGCCTTTCCAATTTCTACCACAGGTTCAAGTTGGGATTCTCCCATATTGTTTGCACCCTCAAACAAGTAACCAAGGGTGGTCATAAGAAAAAATTTGCATGGGACCGGTCCAAACAACAAGTGTTTGACGATTTGATGCAACACTTGGGCTCAACCCTAATACTTTCATTACCATACTTGCAACAATTCTTTGAGATTGAGACAAATGCTTCAAACTATGCTTTGGGAATCATTCTCACTCATCATGGCCACCCTATGGCCTATCATAGTGAGGAACTATCAGATGTTGTTTGTAAGTACACTAATTAGGACAAATAAATGTAATCCATTATGCAAGCCTGCCACCAGTGGGAACATTACATTCTTCAGAAGGAGACACTCATCCAGACTGATCATAAGACACTACATTTCATGCAGACACAAGGAAAATTGTAGAATGATTGCCATCAGAAGTGGTCCACATACTTGTAGCAATTCCACCTCAACATCAACTTGTATAAAACATGAAGTACCAATCGAGTCATGGATTTCCTTAGTCAACCACCAGTCGCAAAACTCACCATGATGCTAGAATATTGCAGCCACGAGACCTATGGATGGACCCAAATCTATGATATAGACCTAGACTTCACCACCACCTACCAAATGTTGGGCGCAAACTCAGTTGTCGCTAATTTCCATCTTCAGGATAGGTTGTTGTGTCTTCTGGACCATTTCAACATTCCATCAAGTGAGAGAGCGAAGATGATTGGGGAAGCCAACTACAGCCACGTTGAAGGACACTTCCACATTGAAAATACAATGGAAATGTTGCAGAAACATTTCTACTGGACAAAACTTTGATAGGATGTCAGCAAGTATATCAACTCCTGCACTGCCTGCGCTATTGCAAAACTGACCACTAAGAAACAAGGCCTATACACCCCTCTTCCTACTCCTGAAATTACATGGAAATCCATCTGAATGAACTACATTTCAGGTCTCCCATCCACCAAGAGGGGAAATGAATATGTTTTTTTGGTTGTTGATCGCTTTTCTAAGATGGTGATTATGGCCGCCTGCAAGAAGAACATCACAGCAGAGGCCACTGCCAAGCTCTTCTTTGAACAAGTCTGGGTACAGTTTTAAATCCACAAACCATTGTCTCACATCAGGACAGTGAGGTTTCTCAACACATTCTAGTTGAGCCTCTAGTCAGTGTTGGACACCAAGCTCAAAAAATTCACGGCCTTCCACCCCCATACACATGGCCAAATCGATGTCATAAATCGAATGATCGTTCATATATTGCACATGTACAATTCAAATCACCCCTGCACATGGGATGAGTCTTATTTATGTTCAACATAGGTACAATAGATCCCTGCATAGCTCAACCGACCACAACCCCTTTCAGGTGGGGTTGGGATTCAAACCATTGGGTCACATGGATGTTACACTACCCCGTGCATCCACCTGGACTGACTCATCCCCTGTTCTAACTTAAGCTTACAAAGCCACCTAGTTCATTGATTTGATCCATCACATCCACCAACAAGCTCTGGATATTCTACAGAAGTCCAATTCTAAGTACAAGTAGCGCCATGATCAACACTGAGTGCCACATAAGTTTCAGGTGGGCAACAAAGTTTGGTTGCACTTGTAGAAATAACGCCTTACAGGGCCCCATCAGAAGCATCATCCAATCCATTATGGTCATACACCATCACAAAGGTTGTGGCTGAAAATTCTTTTTATCTCATCATTCCTCCTTTCATTGGCTTGCACCCAGTGTTCAACATGGATCTCCTTTGGCCTTATTTCCCACCATTATTAGACACCTCATAGACAGAGGAACAATTGAAACCAATAGATATCAACCCAAACTACATGCAACAGGAATTTAGTGATCATATTGTGGATACACGGGTCATGAGCACTTTCCATCAAAGGATCCATATTTATCTTGTTATCAAAGCAGGATAACTCTTACACCAAGGCAAGTGGCTCACCCGTGGTCAAATTTAGCAGAAATTTCCTCATTTGATGGGGGAAATAAACGCAATGGATACCATTCCCTCCTAAGGGGGGAGGATACATCTAGATGTATTTTTGTGGCCTCCCACCTATTCTAACTTTCTCATTTTGGTAGTTTTCCAATTTGACAGTTTTTTCCTAATTTTCGGGTCCCTGACTTCCGTGGTTGTTTTAAGGCCCTAAACATTATTTTTAGGGCTCACCATAGTGAAATTGTTGTCAAAGTTAGACCTCGATGGAAACATGTGTATTCCTCATATATTCCTTTCCAACTAGATATCATGTGCCTAAAACAAATATCATATGCAAAAGTTACGACACCGAGAAGTTGATGTACTAAGTTACCCCAACGGGTCCCACATGACTTTTGGCGCTTCATCTCTTAGGGTTAGGTTTTTTTTGTGTATGGTTTTTGGAATTCTTGTTTATTGTAAAAAGGCCTTCATAGACTCATTTTAATCAACTTCTTGCAAATGAGCGCAGTCATCACAACTCTTCTTAGAGATAAGCTGCCACCATTCCAACATGCTTGTTTTTCACTGCATTTTACAATTTTAGCTTATTTCCTAATTGAATAGAAACCATTTTTAAAGTATATCTATTATTCTGTGTTAAGCATCTTTTAATAACATGTATTCATTTCATTCTTCTCATAAAATATGGATCACTATGACCCTAAACCAAATCTTGGGCCTCATGTCGGTGGCATCATAATCTCTGCAAATGCTAAGTCTACAGATTTGGTGATGAACCAATTGAAAGATTTATCTCTAAGATATCTTGTAGCAGGACATGCTTCGGCTTCGTCCTACACTCCCACTCAATCGACAGATGTGCATTGTGTACAGTCGTCGGCTAACCCAAATTGGAACCAACAACTAGGAGGGAATAGAAGGAAAGGACGAGTTAATAATCATAAGGGTGGAAAAAATAATAATAACATAATTGTTGGCCCTCGACCAAGTTTTGAGGAAACGTTGGTCAGGTTTGGAACACATTTTGTACTTTGACAGGATCATTGAATATGGAGCACCTAGGCAGAGATGAGATCACGGATATTAATGATTTTGTGGGCTTTGTAAGGGGTTTTTGTAATGGGTTATGGGATATCGGCCCACAGGTTTACCCATGTTTAGGCCTTTTTGTAAGGAATTGTAAAAGTATAAATAGATAAGAATGTATTATAGAAGGGGGGGTGTAAGAGTGAAGCCTTGGTAGCTAAGTGAAAGTAGTTCTGAGTTGCTTTGTGCAACATAATGTGTATGTAAAGCTTTGTTCTCTATAGAGAATTTGGATCTCTACCTAGACCTAGTCTTGGAAGGAGGATGTGGTGCTCAGTGAGCAGATTTCTTGTTCTATGCGAAACTTGGCTCTGTGGCTTAGTGCACATGATCGAATGAATGTAATATTCAAAAGAATATTAAATAAGATGAAGCAGTTGGTGGGCATATCCCCACACTGGGGGGAACCACATATATCTTGTGTCTTTGGTGTGCTTTGTGCTATGTTGTGTTTGTCATTTATATTCTTAGTGTCTTTGTTATTATGTATGATAGATAGATATGTTGTTTCTTAGTGTTGTACTTGTGTTAAGGATGTTCGATCTAACTCGATGCTATGTTCTAAGTTGTTGAAGTACTTAATATTTGTTTCTACTACATTGATCTCTATTAGGGTATGTTCTGCAATACTATTAAAGCTAGTGAACTAATGTATGTCAGATTCTAAGTGTTACTAGAATACTCGATGAAGTATTGTTATCACATTTCTGTGTCCCATCTTGGTTACAGACACATGCATCCTGTAACCCCCCCTGATTCTACCTCGGGTGAGACTTCACCTTATTTGTAGGTGTTTCCAAAAGGGCCAGTAGTTAGGGTTTTGTTTGTGTGTTGTTGAAGCATTGAACCCTGGGTCTTCCCCTGTGCCAAAAAATGGTTCCATTGTCGGGACCTGAAACTGTGATTGTTGGGAATTGAAGTAAAGAAAAGAGAATCTATGTGCGTAGATATGTTGTTGAAGTGCACAATCCTCTACTTGACTTGCGAAGCTTTGTGCTAAGAAAGAAATATGATCTGAAGAAAAGAGGTAAGATCTTAAAAGAGGTAAATCTTTGTGTTTTGATAAGAGTAAGATAAGTGCAAATTTTTGTTTCGAAAGAATGAATTTAAGTATGTTTAATAGATTCTATCCTAGTCTGAAGGATAGGACGCAGTTGAAAGAAAGAGTTGATCTAAGTAAAGCTAATAGAAATGAATAAAGATATGTTATTCCTATGCATAAAAATAATTTTTGGAGTAATAAGTGGATGAAGGAACCTAGAAAGAATTTTTGCAGATTGCAGGTCCAACACTGTGATCCTAGTGTGTAGTACACAAGAGGTTGGGGAATGTTTAAAATAAAGAGAGGATTGACATTATGTTATAACTATAGAAGACCGGGACATCTTGCTAAGGAATGCCCTGGTAGAGGTCCTATTTGTCTTTGTTGTAAAAGTGTTGGTCATGAGGTTGAGGATTGTCGAAAGATGATTGCTAAAGTTGAACAAATGAACATGAGACAAGAAAACTATAAAGGAATTCAAAAGACTAAGAGAATGTTAGAGAATCATAAATATAAAGAATCACATAAAGCTCAGACTATGTTATTATAGTTGAAATAAACAATGAATGATCACAAAGATGTCAGTTTACCGGAGATCCTGAAAGTAAAACAATTCATAAGTGAAAGAATAGAATACTTCAACATAGACAGTATCTTGGATGAAGAAACAAAATTAAATATTATGACAGAATAAACTTGGGAAATTTTGGGAAATCCTACTGTGATACCTTCATTGGGAAGGATAGGCTTTTTTAAAGGAAAGATGATAACCGTATGTGGAAGAGTTACTAATATACTTATTATTATTCATGGGAAATAGACTGAAGAGGAATTTGAAGTCATTAAGTTTTGTTGATAAAAACGACCCTTTCCCACTTTTATTAGGAAAGACTTGGATTGAGGAAGATCAAGTCAGAAGGAAAGAAAAGGAATAAGCTACAGAAATGAAAAAGCAAGAACTAAGGGACTTCATAGCTAGAAAAATAGATCGACTAATAAAAGAATGAGAGGACAAGCCAAAGAAACATAAGGAAAGAGAATTAGCTAATGAGGTTGAAAGAATGAAGGAAGGTTTAAAGGATCTATCCATGCAAGAAAGAAGTATATCCACCCAGGAAGTAGTAAGAGAAGGGATATTAACTTCATACCCTTTGAGAGCACATCAGCAGTGCGAAGTCACTGTGCTAGAAGAAGATAAGAATAAAAATGGAAAGAGGATTCTAGAAACAGTTAGAGAAACTTATATCACAGGAAAGAAGGAAAGAAATCTTAGTAAAAAGAAAGCTAAGATGGAAAAGCTACAGGAAGCTACAAATACCAGATGGAAGACTTCACATACTGGAACCTCATAGGAAAATGTGTGGAGGGCATGCAAATGAATTCGGCGAGTTACCTCGTCAATGAACCGGAAAAAGGTTGTCGCAAAGCTCAGGATTTGGGATACGAGTTCCACTTCAGCTGGTTGATCGTGTTGATCTCATTTGTTGCCTGGAAAATGCTTGATGGATCCACCTCTCTGGAGATCGAACCATCAGAGTTGTTGGCCGCTATGTTTTCTACCTTGTGGTACACCAACGACACGTCGAAGCAATTGTAGTCGAACAATGTGTTCCATGCATATTATTAGCAACTGAAGGTTTCCATTGAAGCATTTATGTGCATGAAACCTCACACCTTGCACCAATATAGACCAATGGAAAAATTATGTGTAGATCCTCACTTAATATATATCATTGCGCATAGAGATGAGAGAAAGGAAGAGTTGCAATCATACTACAAGGTAACATATGATGACATGGAGCAGATCACAAAGGAGTGGCTAAAGGAGTTCCTTGTACCTGTTGTTGATGTAGAACTATTTGACACTGACACCATAGGAATCCCCTTGGTCACCTAGGTCAAGCATGTCAGACAATTGAGCGGGACGAAGAAGAAGAAGAAGTAGGAAGAAATCCATAATATAGAGACCGATGAGGAAGACACCGCCTCTGAATAAAATGGATCTGGCTCACCCGGAGGAGGAGGACAAGAATACCAAGAAGATGGACAAGGAGGAGGGGATGAAGGAGAAAAGAAAGGAGAAGGAGAAGCTACACCACCAAAAGATCCCCCTGCTGAGAAAATAACACCACAGAAGAGGAAGGTTTCTCTAAAGAAACCTTTAGCAAGAAAGAAGACCCACATCAGTAAGCCCCAATTAGAGGCAATTCTCACGATAGACGATATCAGTCTAGTCCGTGAAGCCATGGAGGATTATTCCAAGGACATATTGTAGGTGTATGGAGAAAATAAGGACAACATATATGGAAGGATCTAAAAGGAATTAAACAAACTACAACAAGCTATTTGTTTTGTCTGCGCAGTGCCTACTATTCCTTCCTCGTCACAGAATACAAAATTGGGGGATGAACCAGCCCAATTGAGAAGGATGGAAAATGCGATAGAGGCTCAACTTCATAAAATCTAGGAAGAGAAGGAGAAGGCCACAAGAGACTTGAAACAAGAGAAGGATGAAGCCTTAGAACAATTACGCGTAGCGCGATACTATGTAACCGCCTATGAAAATGAAAAAGAAGAGTTTTGGGCGATGATCTAGGAGGAAAAAGAAAAGTTACATAGAGAAAACGATAAATTTATCGTCGTGCAGGCCATAGTCAAAGAGTTAGTGAATAAAGAATACCACTCTATGCCAGGAATGACACAGGAGGAATAGGATTCGGTTGAAGCTCAAGTAGTGAATCTTGTTGAGACCATCTAGTAGCTTCAAGAAAGGATAATAGAGTTTGAGATCCAAGCAGTGTCGAGTACTCTGCAAGAAGTGTGTGACTAGAGGGAGGAAGATGCCAAGAATGTAGTAGGAAGGATCAGATCCCTTGCCTCAGAATGCAAACAACTCAGTGATAGAAGTGCACAAACATATGAACGCATCGCAAAATACCCATAGCTAAGGAGACTGGAAGAATAGTTACAAAAGGCACACCAATAGGCATTCACTGTGCAGGTGAAAATGAAACTCTTCACTCCAGTTGAGAGATTTAAGAGATCTTAGGAACAATGTATAGTTCAACAATAGATCACTACCCTCCAGGGAAGGGTAATGGAAGCTACACAGAAGCTGCAAACTGTGCAAGATGAATCTTGCAAGGTGTTCGAAGAAATTGAGGGACAGGGCTCACAATTGGACCAAGTGGTTTCCATAGTGGAACAATGTATGGAAGGGCCTGTTATAATGGAGATGATCCAGGAGCTCATTGATCAGGAGGCTCAGGCAAAGCAGCAAGTCGAGGCAGCTCGAGTAAGATCAAGGACTTTGAAGCAACGTTGCCCTGCCCTAAGTGACTCAGGATGAGTCACAGTTGAGTGTTGCTTAGTGTTGTACTTGTGTTAAGGATGAATGGATGTTATATATAACTCTATGCTATGTGATAAGTGGTTGAATTAATTAATCTTTGTTTCTATTGCGTCGATCTCTATTAGGGTATGTTCTGCGATGTTATTGAAGCTAGTGAACTAATGTATTTCATCTTCTAAGTCTTACTAGAATACTCGACTAAATGTTGTTATCACAGATCTGTGTCCCAGCTTGGTTACAGATACCTACGTCCTGTAACCCCCTCTGCTTCTACCTCGAGTGAGACTTCACCTACTTCGCAGGTGTTGCCAAAAGGGCCTATAGTTAGGGTTTTTTTGGTGCGTTATTGAAGCATTGAACCCTATGTTTGCCCCTATGCCAACAATAGCCAAGGAATACACTAACAATGATATATCAAATAATAATGTTGGTGACGGAAAGAAATAAAAATGGAAGCTGAAGTTTTCTTGTAAAATTTGTAAATATGATCACCTTACCCACCTATGCCCCAAAATCAAGGAAGCCTCGAGGATATTATCGCATCCACCCACTGTGTTGACCAATCTATTTCCACATAATTAACACATGGCCTCAGGGACCTCCAACATAGGAAATGCATCGACTGGGATTCAGAAACCCTCGACATATGAAGGTGGCCATCTATGTTTCAATATTGTCAAGTATCAGATTGATGTAGCCACTCTATCTCATGATTATGGTTCTTCAAAGATTTTTGTAGGTCTAGAGTCTCCTCCTCATCTGGAAACACCCTTGCAAATAAAAAATTTGGAACCTTCACCTTATATTCTGAAAGGAGTACTAAATCTCTCTGCCAAAACTCCTAATGCAAGAGATGCCCAAAAATATTCTATTATCTAAGATCTGGGTCAAACCCCTTGTGCGATGTTAGCTTTGCAGGTGCTCCAGACATGTATTTCATAGAGTGATGCCTTGTTATTTTCTCTAGGATATCTAGACCCATGTGGGTCAAAGGTGATTAAGTTTGATGTCACATATGTTAGGCCTTGGTTACCTTACCATGTGGCCTTTCAAATCCATGTATGGTACACAAAAATTACCATCAAATGCACTATAATTGATGAAGGTGATGTGACATGCTTGATGTCCCTAACCTGTTGGAAAGCCATTGGCTCTCTGACTCTATCTCAATCTATGACTATGTTGACTTCTTTTGAAGGGAATTTGTTTTGACCCCAAAAAATTCCTCTTGCTTTTCCTATCCATTTAGGTGGAAATACAGTGGAGGTTTATGTCAAGGTGGTTGATGCACCCATTGACTATAATTTACTACTAGGGAATAATTCGACTTATGCCATGCCAACAACCGTTTCATCCATTTTCCACACTTTATGTTTTCCTCGTGAATGAAAAATAGTGATGATTGATCAATTGTCCTTTGCACACACTAGTCATAATGCACTAGTTGCACCTTCGGTCCTTATGATCGACAATTATCAACCGGAAACTGAGGATTTTGGTGTCATAATGTATTCCTCTTTCATGGGTCGCTTTGATTTCATGGCACTGATTCATCACATTCATGCCATTTACAGTGAGTCTTCATCATCGATGAGGTCTATTCCTTTTCGTACTTCATATTTCAATGAACCTTGGACCCTAACTTCCTCGACTATGTAGTACAAACGTCAGTCACACATTGGGATGATAATGCCACTGTTAGTGGAAGAAATTGTGTATCATTCTATTCTTGATGCTACTGTTGACCTAGATCCTTTCTTCTCAGAGACAGACGATGAAGATCTCATTCTAGAGCATGTATGGGTTGTCCAATATTCTTTTTCGAATGATTTCCTCAATGAAACCATACCCTGAGATGAAGCCATATTAGAGGCCATGTATGGTCCTAAAAGGCCTTGGGACGATAGGAATAATTGCTCCTATTTCCTCCCAAATCTTGTTAGGATCGAACAAAATGAATTTATATCTACCTTGAGTGAGATGGTCGGTCATGTCGTGGTTTCATTAGATCCACATGGTATTTATGCAGAAGGAAACATGGAAAATATTTATCCTAATGTCATGATCGACACCTCTCTAACTTTAGGAAAAATTGAGAATGTATATATCGGTGCAAATTGTTTCCCTGGAGAAACTCATATCTACATTGATCTCTTTAAAGTATTTTGTGATGTATTCACGTGGTCATATGAAGAGATTCCATGGATTGGCCCCAACATTGTCGAACATGATATTAAGACCTATATAGATGCTATACCTATTATTCGACAACATCTTAGAGTTGTTAATCCTAGGAAGGCCCATGCTATTAAGGAAGAGGTAGAGAAGATACTTAATGTTCGTTTCATCTACCCAATTCTCTTGACTGAATGGCTATCCAACCCCATTCCCATGAATAAAAAACAAGGAACCATCCATGTATGTATCGATTTTCAAGACCTAAACAAGGATTTTCCTAAAGATAACTTCCCAACTCCTTTCATTGACCATATTCTTAATGAGTGCATAAGAAGAAAAATATTTTATTTTATGGATGGATTTTCAGGGTATAATAAAATTCAAATCAACCCAAGGATCAACATAAGATGATGTTTATTTGTCCTTAGAGTACTTTCGCATACTGGAAAATTCCTTTCGGCCTTTAAAAAATTGGAGCAACCTCCGAACGTTCCATGGAATTTTCTTTTCACGATCTCAAGAATATTTTCTAAGCCTATCTATATGATATTGTTGCTCACCCTCGCAAGAGAGTAGATCACTCCACTCATGGTCGATTAGTATTTGAGAGATGTCATTATTATCACATTTGGTTAAACCCTCACAAGTGCATATTTTGCATTAGGTATGGCCATGTTTTAGGATTCTTAGTATCTGAGCATGGGATCATGGAAGACCCTATGAAAGTTGAGGAAATACTTCGATTTCCTCCCCCATGCAACATTCGACAACTTCAAGGTTTATAGGGGAAGGATAATTTCCTACGTCAGCTCATAGTGAACTATGCCAATCTAAGTAAGGGTTTCATCCATATTTTGAAGAAGGATACTCCATTTATATGGGATGAGTGCGCCTAAGAATCCTTCGATGCTCTTAAGAAATATTTGGTATCGATACCTCTATTGAAGCCTCCAGACTCGAGTAGAGACTATTTTATTTACATCACCACATATGAAGGGAAAGTTGGTATGGTTTTGGTCCAGGAGGATGATAAGATCCAAGAGCACATTGTCTACTATCTTATTCAAAAGCTAGTTGGTCCTTAACTTAAATACTCACACGTAGATAAACTAACTTTGGCCACCATACATGTGGCTCAAAGATTATGACAATATATATTACTTTGCAAAACTATGGTAGTTGCATATATAAATCCATTTAAATACATCCTCACCAGGCGTATAATAGGGGAGAAATACAATAAGTGGATTGTTATTTTGCAATAATTTGATCTTGATTTCACTTCAGGAAAGTCTAAGAAATCGCTAGTTTTTTTCGAGTTGATATAAGACTTCCCTCAACTAGATGAGGACATTTTTTATGAAGATTCGTTTGCAGATGAACATATATTCCTTATCTTTTCTTCACACCCCCGGTATGGATACATTCCAATTTATCTTCAAACCTTGAATCCATCCCAATGTCTGTCGAGGGACGATCGACGACGTATATGTCATCAGGATAAAAACTACCTTATCATCAACAACACTTAGTATCGTCAAGGAGTATATAATATTTTAATTTTTTTCTTGACTCACAAGGAACTTGATTATGTTCTCAATGAATTTAAAAGTGGGGCTTGTGTTGATCATTTATCTGGGCTTGCAACAACCCAAAAAATATTGCGAGCTGGTTATTTTTGGCCATCAATTTTTAAATATTTTGTTGAAGCGGTCAAGAAGTGTCCCCCTTTATAGGTGTTTGCTTGGAAAATGCGCTTGCACCTAACCTCTCTTCACCCAGTAGTCACCGTCAGTCCCTTCAGCAAGTGGGGGTAGATTTTATGGATTGTAGCCCAACTTCAACTTGGGGGAATGAACATATCATTGTGGTCGTGGTTTACTTCACTAAATGGGCAGAGTCCATGCCTACCATTAAATATGATTGTAATACTGCAACATTATTTGTATTGAACCAAATTATAGCCTGATTCAGAATCCCAAGAGAGATTGTCATTGATCATGGTAGTCACTTTTAGAATGAAATGATGAAAGGGTTAGCATAAAAACTAGAGTTTAAGCACGATCATTATTTCCCTTACTATCCCTAGGAAAATGGACAAGTAGAGGTGGTGAATAAATCTCTCAAGACTATCTTGCAAAAACCTATCAACCAGATTAAATATGACTAAAATATGATGCTTTACCTTGCACTTTGGGAATATCGAACCTCGGTAAAGAATTACACCGATTTTTCTCTTTTTCAGTTAGTACATGGCATGGCATCGATTATTTTGATTGAATGTGAAATCCCTTCCCTCATGTTGGCAATTGAGCTCCTACCTGACACATCCGATCTTGAAGAACGCCTTGTATACCTATATGTCTCAACGAGTAGCGTCAATATGCATATATGACTATCAAAGTGAATAAAAAATGTGTTAAGGTTCAGTATGATAGGTTTGTCTGTGCTCGGTAGTACGTTGTGGGTGACTTGGTTCTCCTGTATGACCAAGCCAAATAACCGTTGGGGGAAGGAAAGTTCAACCCCATGTGCGATGGTCCTTATATAGTGTTTCATGTCTTAGAGAAAGGATCCTATGAATTGGAATATTATGAAGCGCATATGTTGGATGAGCCAAGAATTGGGCTCTATTGTAAAAGATATTATTCTTAAGCCCTCAAATTTTGGGCGTGACCTTTTGTATACTAGTGTATCTTAGTGTATATAAATATTTTCCTTTATCTCATCGACTTGCTTATCAAGTTTTCCCTTGGTTGACAAATGTAAACAGAGTCTTCAATTTACCTAGGATTCGCAGACGGTTCCATTCATCATATGCAAAACATGGCTTCCACTGATTGGTCCATTTACTCACCCAAGGACCAACTAGTGTCTTTAGGTGGCATTCATCTAGAGCCATCAACGAATAATGTGGCCAAGCATAGCGTTGTTATAAAAATATTATGCGACACCATTTAACATGGTGTTCAGTCTTCATAGGTTCACCTGGACTCCCAGTTAGTCATATTTCAGTTAAATGACAGTTACCATGTGCAAGACCCTACTCTACTCCTACGATTTCTACGGGTACGAATTTTGGAACGATACTTTGATTTTCTTACTTATAATCACATACCTAGAAGTTATAATCATGTATGTAATGCATATGTTAATTATATTTTAGATTGGCATTTATCACATAACTAAGAAAAGAAAATAAATTCATCCATATACACATTATAACATATATAAGTAAAGTTGAAGACAATTTTTTTTCATATTTCATCCTTTCGAGCTCAAAAATATGGTGTCATAGTAGAAAATGGCACTCACCCTCAAAATACATATATGGCCGATATATAATATGACCATGGAATATATACCTGTGGAACTAGATTTGTATCATAATATCACACTACGGTGATTGTGAGACATCAGAAGAGTCACACACACGCATGGGGTACACCCACCACCTATCACTGCATAGCCTCTAGAAGATCCTCCACTTGAACCATAGGAATCCTATTCCTCAATAGAGATAGGTTATGTTGCACATTTTGCAACACTCTCTCCACATCTCCTCCCATGTGCTCATCTCCTTGACTCCTCATTTGATGTTGTGGGAATCCCTCTCGCCGTCATGGAACTACATATGAATAAAAAATAAATTGTTAATACTTGATACCATTCAAAATATTTGTGTTTTTTATTCTAATTGAAAAACACAAAAAAATGAAATATATAAAACAAAATTCTTACCAATATCACTTCAGGCAAAACCTAGTGGAAAAGGCATGTCTGGATCCCCTATGTAGTTGATTACATCATAAGAATAGTCGTCAATGCCTATGATCTGTCGACACCACCAGAAAAAGAACTGATCATTGTAGGGACTTGGCACCCTGGCACCTCCTAGACGCCTCATCACATTGTTCCACCATGACATGGTTGGATCATGCGGTCCATGTGGAGTAATATATACACTAGGGCTCAATCCTGGAACCCGCTCAAAGAAAAAATTACAAAGAATGGATGCAAATCCAAAATTTCTCTTCTTCCCTTGTTTTCAATCCATTAACTGGCTCTTCATGTTAGCCAGTAGTGAGGTACACCCATCATAAATAGTGTGTCTTAAACAATGCATCACATAAGACATGAGTGGACTTGATGCCTGTTGGAATGAGGTTGACACCAAAATCCATGTAAGTACAAGCATGTCAATCTTTAAACTCGGGTTCTAGGTCACCCTGATTGGGAGTTGGCTCCCTACTTTATTTGTTCCTACAACACAATGGGTGGAAATGTACTCCTCCATATTCATACCACCCCTAGCCCCTCAGGACTTGAGATTCACTACCTCACCCCAATAATACAATCATGTGATGAATTCTATGTCATCCAATTAAATCCTTAATGGTTTCCCATCAAGGTTTTAGGACTCTGTCTCCAGATCCCAGTCATTTACTAGAAATTAGAGTAACCTCACTTGAGCCCTTATTCCTTTGAGAACCAAAAAATTATAAAGTCCATATATTTTAAAGCTTGTTGGGCCCCTACATCCCTTCCCAGTGTTTCATCTATCTCTTCATTCTCCCTCTCCCTCCATTCAATCACCATCATGCAAAGGAAAAGCCATTTTTTGAGTTAAATCCTTTCAAAAATGTGTGCACGAACTTGTACGTGGGATAACGTGGTAACATACGCATATGGGGATTCATATATGTGGGAAGGCTTCGGTTTTCCCAAATATATGGGTTCGTATACATGCCCCGATGAACTGTCACCCACATACGCCCTAATTTCCATATTATGCCCTCTAATACTAAGAAAATGGGGTCTAAAATTGAAATTTAAACCATTGAAATTGAAGTAGAGGGGATGGGCACTTTCTTGGTCTAGACTATTGGTGATTCCATTTATCATAGCTCCCACAATTGATAATTGAAAATCATGGGGAAAATGACCTATAATGCACTATGTGGCTGAAAAAACTCAAATGGTATGGTAAAATGGTCTGTTTTTACTATTAGTAGAATTTTTTTATCCACTTCATATAGTTTGTGCTAATTTTTGACCTTCTGAACTATAAGTGCAGTGGAAATAATTGGTTTTTGGTTGTTTTTTCCAGAATTTTTTGTGGCTTCCAGTGGCATACCACTCGTTCATACCTTCGACAAGTATATTATTTCACCGGCATATAGGATATGATGTCACTTCATTTTTCACTCTTGCATCATCCTATGACCATGATCCATACAACCTAGGTACGGACCCATTTATTATATATATTGAACCTTTGATCCAGATGGATGTTGGTGGACTCCCACGTATTCCAACTGGCTCATTTTGGCAGTTTTCCAGTTCAACAGGTTTTTCCTAGTTTTCGGTTCCCTAACTTACGGGGTCGTTTTGAGGACCTAAACAACATTTTTAGGGCTCACCACATGCAACGCATGTAGTCCTTATATAGAAATTTCCAATGGGATATATTTTGCCTAAAATGGATATTGTATGCAAATGTTATGACCCTAGGAAGTTGATGTACTAACTTACCCAAACGAGGCCCACATGACTTTTGGCGCTTCATCTCCCACAGTTAGATTTTTGGATGTCTAGGGTTTTTGACATTCTTGTTTATTGTAAAAATTCCTTGAGAGCATAATTGTAATTATATTCTAGCGAATGAGCATATATGTCACATATCTTCTCAGAGATAAGCCCCCACCATTCTAGCAAGCTTGTTTTTCACTGCATTTTACAGTTTCAACTTATTTCCTTATTGAATAGAAACTAGTTTTACTGTATATCTTTTATTCTCTATTAAGTATATTTTGATAATAATATGTATTCATTTCATTCTTCTCATAAAACCCAGACATTGGTATCAGAGTGGCCTTCTCCTTGTCATTCTTAATGCATGTCCCCAACGAGGTCAGGGTAAAAAGAATTCGGTCTCGAGGTTGTTTCTCTCGACGACAAAATCTCTTGCATGCCCAAGAGACCTCTCATAGTGGGAGAAAAGAAAGAAGACAGGAAAGGAGATCCCTTAAAAATTTTGCTCAAGGAATCCCTCATGCAACAGAGGAACAAGATGATGGATAGATTTGTGCAAATACTTCGATGACTACCAACAGGCGATGCATATTCCTCAAATGGAGGTGCCGCCCCCTTCAAGGTACAAATCAATTTTTGTATTCCTATATTTGAAGGTCACATAGACGCAGATGTTCTAGACAAATGGTTGAATATGACATAAGGTTATTTTTCTGTTCATAACTTATTGAATAGAGAAAATATTACTTTTCCACTCCTCAAAATCGTTCCCCATGTGAAATATTGGTGGGAAAATTTTTGTGAGTAGAAGGAAACATAGGAAACCTCATTTATTACAGTCATGGTCACCTGGGAGTTGTTTAGGGATTCTATTAAGGAAAAATACTACCCTGATGGAATTTATGACGACCTGTGTACAAAATGGACCACACTGCGGTATGAAAGAGACCAAGCAATGCCCAAGTTCACAAATATCTTCCATACCTTGTGCACCAATATGGGTATCAAATATTCTGAGTGACATATGGTGCTCAAGTATCACAACGGTCTGCATAGATACATCCAGGATGAAATGGAGTTTTTGGACATCTTATCCTTGGCCACACTCTAGCGATATGCCGTCAAAATCGAGCAGAAGTTCAAACAAAAGACGCGACAATTTGAGTCTGGGAACCCCTCACAGAAAAAGCCAGGAAAGAGCGGTCCCAACCCATAGAACAAAGGAAAGAGAAAAGACGATCACCTTAGGAAAACTAGTCCAGGCCACAAGAAAAGAAGGACACCGGAAAGACAAAGAAAGATATCGGGAAGTGGTGTGACTTCCATAAGAGCCCTTGGCATAACACTATTGATTGTTTCTCAAAGTAGTCGTTGGTGGCTGGGGTGAAAGCCTCTGAATCAAATGCAGGTTCTGAATATGAGTCAGAGCTAGAAAGGGGGATACAGATCATTGATTCAGAACCCAGTGCTACCATTTCTACCACCAAGCTCCATCCTAGTGAACTTGAAGTGTCTAAGGAAGGAAAGCACCTTTTTCATTCATAGATGTGGATGAAGGGTACCCTGTTTCACTTCATCGTTGATAGTGGTATCTAGAATAACCTCATCTCAGTAGAGGTTTTCAATCGACTCACCTTACCGAAAATGTCGCACCCACAACCTACACCATAGGATGGCTCCGCTAAGGAAGAGACATCTTCATCAACCAACAATGTCTCCTGTCATACGACATCAATCCCTTCAAATACAAGATATTGTGTGATGTTGCCGCTCTCTAAGTTTTTAATGTTCTTTTGGGACAACCATATTTATGGAAATTCCATGTTGTATATGAGTCTAGGACTCGCAATGTTATTATTACTTTGAACAAGAAATTATACAGGATACTGGAGGCAATACCACCTTGTGTTATTTCCTTGATATCTACCAAGAAATGGAGGAAAATCATCTCTTAGATGAGGAAGTTTTTCTTCTTCATGATTCACTCTCAGAATGAGCGAAAGATCGTAAAAATATCCAGGGTCTCCATGACTGACCTATACACACACCAAAAGCAAGTGGATAAGGTCATGGAAGCATACTCAGATATATTCTCCTCACCTACTATGGTACCTATGCACTGTCAGGTCAAGCACCCCATCGATCTAAATCTCGATGCACCAATGCCCAATCAACGAGTCTAATGTCTCTCTCTATTAGAGAATGAGAAGATCATCACCTTGTGGGAGAAAAATCATGCTGGTACAGAAGAAATATGGAAATTGGCGACCTTGCCTTCATTATTGGGCCTTGAATAAAATCACAATCAGAAACCTGTACCTGATTCTCTGAATCGACGACCTCCTTGATCAACTAATGGGGGATAAATAATTTAGTAAGATTGATCTGAAGTCTGGCTACCACCAAGTCTCAATAGAACATAAATATGTATGGAAGACTACCTTCAAGTCAAAGGAAGGTCTTTTCGAATGGTTGGCCATGCCCTTTGTCTTGAAAACTTCTCTAGCCACTTTCATGAGGATGATGGACGATATTCTATGAACATTAACCAATACTTTTGTAGTTGTGTATCTAGATGAAATTCTCATTTACATCAAGACTTGGGTAGAAAACTTTCATCATATTCAATAGGTTCTGCACACCTTGCGAGAACACAATCTATACAGAAACTTGGAAAAATGCTCTTTCGGTATGGACAGGGTCCATTACTGATGCTACAACGTTGATTAGCATGGTGTACATGTGGATCCAACCAAGATCCAAGTCATCAGTAACTTACCAGCCCCAACCACACTCGCTGAGCTTCGGATCTTCTTGAGCCTTGCCAATTTCTACCGCAGGTTCATGTTGGGATTCTCCCATATTGCATGGGCCCTCACCCAAGTAACCAGGGGTGGTGGTAAAGAGAAATTTGTGTGGGGCCAGTCCCAACAACAAGATTTCGATGATTTGAATTAGCTCTTGTGCTCAGCCCCAGTACTTTCACTACCATACCTACAACAACCCTTTGAGATTGATACATGTGCTTAAGAATATGATGTGGGCATTGTTCTCACTCAGCATGACCACCATGTGGCCTATCATAGTGAGACACTAGCATATGTTGTCCATAAGTACCCTAGTTACGACAAAGAAATGTACTCCATTGTGAAATCCTATCGCAAATGGAGACATTACATTCCTGGGAAGGAGACAATCATCCACATTGATCATAATCCATTACAGTTCATGTAGACACAAGGAAAATTGCATAATGACTTCCATTAGAACTGGTCCACATACATGCAATGATTACACCTCAACATCAAGTATAAAATAGGAACCACCAACCACGTCGTTGATTTCCTTAGCCGACTACCAGTCACGACACTCACCACGGTGCTAGACTCTTACGGCCATGAAACCTTTGGATGGCCCCAACTCTATGAGATGGACCTGGACTTCACCATCACCTACAAAATGTTGGGTGCAAATGTAGTTGTCGCTAATTTCCATATTTAGTATGGGTTGTTGTGCCTTCTAGGCCACATCTATGTTGCATCAAGTGAGCGAGTGAAGCTGATCTGGGAATCCCACTACAGTCGGGTGGCAGGACACTTCAACATCGAAAATATAGTGGCAATGCTGCATAAACATTTCTATTAGTTGAAACATTGATAAGAGGTCAACAAGTATATCAGGTCCTCAATTTCCTATGTTATTTCCAATCCAACCACTAAAAAAAAGGGCATGTACACTCCTATGCCTACTCCTAACAGACCATGGGAATCCATCTCCATGGAATACATGTTGGGTGTCTCATCCACCAAGAGGGGAAATGAATGTGTTTTTGTGGTTGATGATCACTTTTCTAAGATGGCGATTATGTCCACCTCCAAGAAGAGAATCACAACAGAGGTCACTGTCTGGCTCTTCTTTGAATGAGTCTAGGTACATTTTTGAATCCCACAAACCATTGTCTCAGAACGGGATAGTCGAATTATCAGCACATTTTGGTTGAGCCTCTAGTCATTGTTGGACACCAAGCTCAAAAAATCCATGACCTTCCACCCCCAAACAAATGGCCAGACCGAGGTCGTAAATCGAATGATCGTGCATATCCTATGCATGTATAATTCTAAGAACCCTTCCACATGGTATGAGAGTCTTCCTTGTGTCCATCATAGATACAACCAAGCCTTGCATATATCAACTGACCACAACCCCTTTTAGGTGGGGTTGGGATTCCAACCATTGGGTCCCATAGTTGTTTCACTACCCCTTTCCGTCACCTCGACTGACTCATATCCTGCTCCAACTGAAGCTGACAAAGCTACTCGGTTCATTGAGCAGATCCAACACATTGACCAATAGGTTGAGGATATCCTAAAGAAGTCCAATGACAAGTACAAGCAGCACCATGATCAACATCAGGTGACACAAAAGTTTCAGTTAGGCGATACTGTTTGGTTTTATTTGCAGAAAGAACACCTTATCGGACCCCATCGAAAGCTTTACCCACTCTGTTATGGGTCATACACCATCACCAAGGTTGTGGGTGATAATTCTTTTGATCTCAACATTTCTCCTTTCTTTGGCTTGCACCTAGTGTTAAACATGGATCTCCTTTGACCTTATTTCCCACCATTATTAGACACCTCAGAGATAGGAGAATAGATGACACCAACAGAGCTCAACCCCAACTACATACAATATGCATCCAATGATCAGATTGTGGAAAAACAAGTCAAGGGCACTCTTCAGTAAAGGATCCAACTTTATCTAGCTTTCAAAGAAGGCCAGGTCTTGTACTAAGGCAAGTGGCTCACCCGGGGGCAAATTCAGTAGAAAGTTTCTCATCTAGTGGGGGAACTCAACACAATCGATACCATTGCTTCCTAAGCAGGAAGAATTGATACATATAGATTCTGGTGGCATCAAACATATACCAACTAGATCATTTTGGAAACATGTGTATTCCTTGGATATACCTTTCCAATGGGATATTGTGCGCCTAAAATGAAGATCATGTGCAAAAGTTATGACCCTGGGAAGTTTATGTACTAACTTACCCAAACGAGGCCCACATGACTTTTGGTGCTTCTTCTCCTAAGGTTAGGTTTTTGGATATATAGTGTTTTTGACATTATTGTTTATTGTAAAAATGCCTTGAGAGCCTCATTGTAATCATCTTCTTGCAAATATTCACAACCGTCACATATCTTCTCATAGATAAGCCGCTGCCATTCTAATAAGATTGTTTTCCACTGCAGTTTATAGTTTCAACTTATTTCCTTATTGAATAGATACCAGTTTTACTGTATATCTTTTATTTTGTGTTAATCTTATTTCGATAATGATATATATTCATTTCTTTCTTCTCATAAAACTCGGATCAAGCTTCCTACTACTACTAGAAGTGTCGTTATTAAGTGGTAAAGGCTTCCCAAACATGGGTGCCCTAGTTAGAATCTTTGTGTTATTTGGTGTCCATGCAAAAGTTATTCCTTAGGACCGAGAGTTCCTTATAGTTTTGATATTACTTTTTGTTCGAACCCCATATTCTTACTCACAATCATTTTGACTGTTACCTATGGGACTCCCACCGAGTCTTGGTTAAGCTCTTTTCTAACTCTCTAAAAAATGAAAAGATTGTCGAGTGAACTTGTCTCTTTCACACTCATTAAATGTCTTTGAAATAACTTCTATTTGGTGTAATTATAACCCTTTTTCGAACCAAGTAGACTACTTACGAAAAAACAATATTCTAGTCACCATTGGCTAGAAGAGTTATCATGGGTACTATTTTATACTTTTTTGGGCCTAGGAGACTAAATCTACGAAAAAGGACATTCTTTGGAGTTAAGTTGTAATCACATTCCATCACCCTAGTTGCAGTATTGAGCCTATTTCTAGTTCCCACTTTCTCTTTATAAGCCTCTTACCTCACCAATTTGCATCACTAGCCAAGTAGAGCCTTTTTTATATCCTTTGCAACTTGACACCCTGTACCCTAAGAGGAAACATCCCCCTGAGCGTCCATGCACTGCATGCACTTCCTTGAATTGAGCATAGGTATGTTCCATTGTTTGGAGCTAGTTTCTTACACATGACACTCGTTTCCTCTCCTATATCATAACATTTGTTTTCTATGAAAAAAAAAAAATATGGGCAGGAAAAGAATATTATCTCATATCGGTAACAATCGTGTCTCCTTTGAACATAGCAAATTTTTTTTGTTTAGCATGACCTTAGGAAGTTGAGCTCATTACTTAGATTTTACTCATCTAGCTAGTTATTCTTCCAGTCCCTATGGAGAGTTTGTTGATGCCTCCTGCATCATGAAGTTTTATCTTCAAGTCTATGTTTCCTGAGTTATCCATATGTCTCATGCTCCTTTTCAAAGGAAGTATATAATCTTGTATCAGCCATTTCTCAGAGTTATTGACTTTGCATGTTGGCCATACCCTCAATGTATCTCATAATCACATGAAGTTGTAGTCATATTATGCACCATAGTCCTACTTTCATTATGGGTAGGTAACCTTGAACCCAGTAGTTGAAATCGCCTCATTGGTCACTAGCTGGGGGGTTTCCATTATGTTTGATGGAAAAAAATATATATATTCACACATTTGGCTTCGTGAAATGTCTTGGATGCCATTAGCCTTATTGGTGGTTTCCTCACCTTTGTCTACATTTTTTCTTATTGGTTGTTATTCAAAGGGTCTCTTTCATGCACTACCTGTGTCTGGTGCATATGAGAGATGCACAAGGTAGTTGGTTTGTGAACATCCTATTCATCTGAGATACTCCTAATCATCAAGATATTGCTTTGTACCTCATGTTGACTAATGAAAGATGCACTAATTCTCTACTTTTAGTCGGTCTCTTTCCATTGAATTCAACTCATGTATTCAGGAAATGAGACCTAGAGTTCTATGAGTACCTAGAGGTTTGTAGTCATCAGTGGCAGGTTCTCCCACCATCGACAGTTGGAACTACATCAATGTATCACGATTGATGGATTCTTCAAGTGTTCGAACTCAACACCCTTATTCCCACTTGTAGAATGTACTCAGTGCCTTAATACCTCGTGTTGTTAATGTTATACCTTAATGATTGGTAATCAAATGAACTCTCATTGTTTTTTATCTCAACCCATCTATTCACATGTTGTAGACTTTCACCTTTGATGGATATTATAGAATACCTCCAGCTTATAGTAGCAACTTTCCTAATATGTTGTTGTCTTTCATTGGACCAATGCCTATATGAATTTAGTGGTCATGGGAGATCGGATTCTGCTCCATTGTATACAAATATCTTTATATTTATTTTGAGACTGGATTCCAATATGCGTTGTTCATGACTATGACAACCTATGACATATATCTTCTTTTCATTTCCTATTCATGGCCATGAAAAACTATTTGATATATTTCCACATGGATCTACAGTGTAATTGAGATTGCCAACCATGTTTACAAAGTCATTATGGATTGTAATATTATCATGGGTAAGTAGCACTACCAACCAAGTCTCCATTACTCCACTTCTGGTAATTATAATGTATTTCATCCATCATTGATACTCCTCTGACCTCACACATTAGGGGGCATCTGTTATAGAAAATGTTTCCTCACCCCATGAAACTTGCTTGGATGGCCTTTCCATTTCCCTATCCATAGTTGAAGTCCCCTTTTGTACCTTCCAAAGCCAAAAAAACACATTTTTCCACATATACGTGGCCTATAAGTTATACAACAAGAGTATACGTAGGTATCTCCACTACATCCCTCATACATCGGGTTTGGTGCTCAAAATAAAATATTGTGTCGGGTTTCCATGCCATGTCACGAGATCCATGATCCTTAACCTTCCATATACTGGAAACACTATTAATTGGCCCTTCAGTTCCATTTGAAGGATATAAATTGAACCATATACAAGCCTTGGGAGAGATTCAACAACTCAACTTTGAGAGCAAAGACACTCTCGAGAAATTTCACTTCATATTGAGTCTGCATCCATTTTTCCTTGAAATTAAGAACCCCTTGTTCAGCCCCCAAGATCTTCTTTCGTTGTGATGGAGAAACCCATTGTCTCCTTTATATGATATTTCCTTTGGTGGAGGATTGAAGTGGTGGAGGCTGATTCATATGGACTTAGTTTCTTCATTCCGGTATGTTTTGTTACAGAAGTTTCTCACCGATATACTTCTATTGATTATTTTAATAAAAATACTCTTTTCTTGTCTAATTGATATCTTGCAAATATTTAAATTATTATTCCCTGGGCATATTTTTCATGTATGTTAATGGATTGTGCTAATATATATGATAACATTATATATGATCACCACATGCTTGTGTATGTTTTTTGTTGAGGACAATTTGCAGGTATAAATCATTGAGTTGCGTGTTCAACGATGGTCTGCATCGAACATCCAGAAGAGGTAGACTCTTGGCCTTGTCTTGTTAGAATTTCATTTATATAACATACTTGGGATTAGAGTTGATTTCTGTGTGTCATTCCATCTGTTTTGGTTTAACCCATGCCATATATGGATTTTAGTCGTAATAGTATGGTTTTAGTCTTAAAAATAATCAATCCCCTACATCAAAACTTCTTTCACTACAATGTTGATATGCTTATTGTTTCATGTGATTTTGTGCCATGGCCAGGTTGTCCTTTAAGAGTTGGAGAACTTGTTGTTGATCCTCGATGTGATCTTCCGATTCTTGAACCTTATATTTTTCCTATAGAGAAGAAGTGACAGAAAGTGGGTGATATCCATAGAGTTCCATAAATGGCGTCATTTTTGTTGTAGTATGAAAGAAAATGTTATACCACCATTCTTCCAAAGGTAACCACTTGAAACATTGTGTTTTTTTATCAGAGACAAAGAAATGAAGGTAGCCTTCTAAAAAATTTCTCACTCTCTCAGTTTGTCCATCATATTGAGGATGATAAGATGAGATATGAGCTAATTAAGTACCCAAACATGAAAAATAATTATATCCAAAAATGTCTAGTGAAGATGGTATCTCTGTCGCTTACAATAATATTTGGGCTTCCATGTAGCTTTTGAACTATCTCCATGAATGAGGTGTAAATTGTATTGTCTTTGAAAGGATGAGAGAGTGAACAAAAGTGTGCATACTTGGTCAGTCTATCAACAATAACCATGATGGTACTCTTTCCTTCAGACTTCGATAACCCTGTGATGAAATCCATGGAAACCTCCTCACAATGCTAACTTGCAATGGTTAATGGTTGTAAGAGACCTAGGATCTTAATTGTTTCCACCTTATTTTGTTGGAAAACCAAACATTCTACCACAAACCTTTGAACATCAGTTTTAAGGCCATCCCAAAAAAAATCCTTCTTGACCCTATGGTTGGTTTTCAAAAATCCTTAGTGCCCTCCTATCGGAGAGGTGTGAAATTCCAAGAGTAATTTTTGTTTGATTTGGGAGTTCTTACATAAATATAAGTGATCTTTGTACCATAATGAATCATTTTTCCATGCAAATGTATCTGATGCATTAGAATCCTACTTCAACCTTTGAATGAGAGTCCACATGTTTTGTTCATTATTCCATTCATCCCTCACTTCTATTATCCAATCGAGCTGGATGATCAAGATAAAACAGAGAAAGGCCTCAACCTCTTCATCCTTTCTTGAGAGTGCATCTGCCACAACATTTTTCTTCCCTTTTTTGTAGATGATTTCAAAATCATAACCAACATATTGGTCACCCATTTTTGTTTTTCTTCTTAATATAGTCTTTGTTCCAAGAAGTATTTAAGACTATCATGATCCATTTTGACCTTGAAGTTCCTACCTATTAGGTAAGGGTGCCATTGCTTCAATACATGTAGTATTGCCATAATTTCCTTACCATAAATGGGTTTGTGTAAGTCCTTTCCCTTGAGTGTTCGACTTTCAAATGAAAGGGGCCTTCGTTATTGCATTATAACAACACCAATGCCATTTCTCAAGGCACCGCATTCCATAATAAAGGTTTTTGTGAAGTCTGGTCTGGTCAAGACAAGAGATTTGTACATCACCTCTTTAAGTTGTTCAAAATCTTGAGTTTCTTATGGATTCCATGAAAATGCATCCTTCTTAGTTAATATTGTTAAAGGTGCTTCTATTCTTCCATAGTTCCAAACAAAATTATAGTTGTAACCTGTCAAACCCAAAAATCCTCTAAGATTATTCAATGTTTTGTGAATCAACCACTCCATCATGGCATTAATATTGTTAGGGTCTACCTTGATAGATTCATGATATACAATATGACCCAAATACTCTACCTCCTTCACCCCAAAGAAACATTTGGATGGTTTAAAATATAGTTGTTTCTCGTTTAGTAGTTGTAGCACCTTGTCAACATGTCGAACACGATCCTCCCAAGACTTGATATAGATTTTTATATCATCAAAAAATACTAAGACAAATTTTCAAAGGAAGGGATTGAAAATGGAATTCATGAACCCTTGGATTGTGGAAGGTGCATTCGTAAGGCCAAAAGGCATGACCAAAAATTCATAATGGAATTCATGAGTTTGAAATGTTTTTTTCTGGATATCTTCTTCCTTCATTATAATCTGATGATACCCTAAATGGAGACCCAACTCTGTGAAGTAGATTCCTCCATGTAGTTCATCTAAAAATTCATCAATGATGGGAATGAGAAACTTATCTTTAATATTGATGTTGTTGAGCTCTCTATAATCTGGAAACATATTCCATGCGCCCTATTTCTTGAGTAACATTACCATACGTGCAAAGTAAGAAATTTTCCTAGGCCTAATAATTCCATCCTCTAACATTTATTAAACCAAGCTAAGGCATAAGGGTATCTGTAAGGATTTATGTTAGGAGGAACACTCCCAGGAATTAGGTGAACAACGTGATCATTATTTCAAGTGGGTGGAAGACCTCTGGGAATATATTCAAATAATTTGGAATTCTTATCAATGATTCCTTGGAGATATGGGGAAATAGATGGCTTAGATGTTTGAACATATAGTGAGCATAGTTGTACAATTACACCCTGATTCCCATTTTTAAATATTTTTTTTCATTCCATTAGAGCTTATCACCTTACTGGGTTTCCCTGTAATACCCCTTAACTCAATTTACTTTCCTTCCAATGAAAATTTCATGAAAAGTTCTTGAAAATTAAAATCCATTATTCCCAATGATTGTAACCATTGGAATCCTAGTACGACATCAACACCATGCATGTGTATATCAATCATTAGACTATTAATTACATATTCCCTCATATTAAGATTGATCTTAAGGCATTTTCCTGAGCAATTGATAGTTCCTCTATTTTCATTCATTACTTGAAACTCTGGTGCTAGATATATAAATCAATTGAGAGCTTTGGATAATTTATAGTGAATGAAATTATAAGTACTACCAGAATCAATTAGGACTATTACCTTTTTATTTTTTATATATCCTTCGATATTGAGGGTTTGAGGAGTTCTAATTCCATCCAATGCATTACATGATATCATGAGAGTCAACTCTTCAGAATAAATATCTTGTACATTTTCATATTGAGATGGTTCATGTTCTTCTTCCTCTTCACAATCTATGCAGAATAATTTATCCTCACCACACTTATGTACCTCACTGCACTTGTTGTCACAATTAAAGCATAAAATGTTTTATTTTATTTCCTCCAATTGTTGAGGTGTCAACCTTGTAAGTTGAGGTTTTTTAGAAGAAGGAACATTGTTCTCTCGATAGATGTTAGGATTGGTCCTTCTAGTAGCCATAGCCATATTTTTACTTTCAACATTTCTCTCCACACTGAACGCATTCTCCAATGATTTGGGTTCCCAATGGAGAACCTCATGTTAAATGCTATCCTTTAAAGTTCCTATGAATACATCAATCAAGTGTTCATCTAGAATATATGTTACATTTATATTCAATATTTTGAAGTTCTCAATGTTCTCCGCAACTGAACCCTTTTGCTTGAGATTTATCAATTGGATAAAGAAGGTATTTCTCCATGTATCATCATAGTGTGCTATCATTTCTTCCGTGAAAATTTTCCAAGTGACAAGTGATTTGTGAGAACAAAGCCATCAATACCACACAAATTGATTGGGTTATAAATATAAAGAAGCAATTTGTACCTTTTGTGTGTGTGGCACATCATGTAGATCAAAGAAATGCTCCATCTGAAGTATCCATGTGATTGGATCCTTGCCATCAAACTTCCTCATATTGATCATAGGAAATTGGTTGGTCTTCAACCCAAAGTTGGAGTTTCTCCAGTCTTGATTCATCTTCCTTGTGTCCTCATTATGAATTTCATGGGATACAATTTTACTTTTAGGTGGCCTCTCTATTAGGAAAATTTTCAATCTTTTTGTGATGTCCCTTTTTAAACCATCCATATTAGTATCCATTATTTCCTCCAAATTAGCTTCAGTTGAATCCATCATCCGTTATATTTCATATTTTATTATTGTCTTCTTTTGTAAATCATTTATGTCCCTGCACATTTCTTCACCTTCATCAAGAGTCCAAGTAGGAATATCTGAAGGCTTATTTGGTGTAGAAGTTCCCTTTTCTGGTGGCATGTTGGCCAAGTATCAATTTTAAACCTTGATTTCAAGGTGGTTTTGTTATATGATCTTTCTTTTATTGTATCTCCAACATTTAATCCCTTCTGGGTATGAAAATTTCATTCTATAGTTATCTTATACATATTCTCTTCAATGCCATGGGTCTGATCAAAATTGGATGTGTCAAGTGGAAGTTATACATATTCCAAGAGAGCGTACATGTAAAGCGTTCCAAGAGCACAATATCTGATATTTGATTCTGAAACTTGCATTAGAAATATGATAGATTGTACACTATCCAATGCAAATGGTCTCACTTAATTTGAATACTCACTGAAGAAGCTATCATAGTTTTACCTAGAACACCTGTTTGAGACTAGTTAATATGACTAGTCAACTACCCTATCTTACACAGGGTGTATCTACAAATGTAGGATGGCCCAAAAGAGGAATGTTTTATCATAGATACCTCGCTAATTTATATGAATATTATCTAAGTTTTACGGTCTGAAACATCACATAAAATGTTTTATAGTGACAATTCCACGATGAATAAATTCATGATGATTCTAGAACCATATCTTACATAGTCTATATCTTCAAAAGTATAAGGCCTCAGGAGCTAAAATTTAAAACCAAAGTACCTTGATCCATATAATAAATATCCTTCAAGCATTTCCTTCCGAAACGTTGTAGAAAAAGCATTATAGTGAAAATTCCAAGGTGTCTTTGATGGAGGAGTGAAACCCCAAGACCTTGAGATCTGATACCAAATGTTCAGAACCAAATATCAAAATAGCATAAAAAACCTAATAATAAGTACTAAACACCTTGAAAAAGAGAAAATTTCAAATACTAAGCCTTTTTGAGGGGGAAACCTCCTTATACACCACATACATTTACAAATACAAGATGATTCCAAATGAAAAGGTCTCCTTGGTATATATAGGAGACTAGTAGGTACAATTACAAGTAATGGACCCAAGACGACATAAATAAAATAACAATACTAATGTAATATGCCCCAATTAAGGGATAATGTGACACTATTTAGGGCTTAACACATTGGAAGCATTTTTTTTGTGGAAGAAGCTAAAATATAAATAGTACCTACATGAAGTGTGCACAAAGAGTCTGTGAAAATCCATGAACTATTAGAATGTTATAATGTTACTGAGGAAGATAAATAGGAGGAAGATCCAATAAATTTAAAAGTACAAGAGACCAAAGGGGAGCACACAATAATAATCCTAGAGCTTGAATTTGACACATATGTGAATTCATTAAGAGTGCAAAAAGTGAATATTAGCATGAAAAATAAAATAAAGTTCATCAATATTGATGATTATTGGAATGATGAGATTGTGGAAATGATTGTAGACCTATTGCGTGAATATAAATATCTCTTTCCGAAAACCTTTTCAAAGATGAAGGGAAAAGATGGAGAATTGGGAGAAATGAAGATACCATTAACACCAGATGCTAAGCCAGTAAGACACGGACCTCACATATTGAATTCAAAGTACAAGGAAAAAGTGAAAGAAGAGCTTGACAAAATGATAGAAGATGGTATCATTGAGCTTGTTGTTGTGCTGCTTATATGCTCAGTATAATGCACTCATTAATTATCAATCCAGGATTATTAATCAACAGAGTTATAAGACACCAGTAAAAGAGGTAATTCTAATGTCACGAGTATAGAAATAATCTGGATTAAGAATAAAACTGAAACACACTTTGGTTGTCTTTCACAGAGAGGTTATCTACTCCATTGGGGCACATATGAGATGGAGTCTTTTGACAAATCAACTCTGTTATATGACCCAGAAATATAAATATGAAATCACACTTCTGAAAAGGAAATCAAACATCAATCATGAAGGCATAGCTTAGGTAGTTCAATTGTCAGTATACTGAATATGTTGTGGTTCACAATATTCTATTGTGAACTTCATTAGTTATTTTCCAAATATGTTTGACTACTACTACTAACATCCATGTCCATTAAGAAAAATCAAATTCATAAGAACATAAACAGGGAATATGCAAAAATAGAGTAAATAAAGATCTCTAAGAAATCATGTAATTGAAATCCTAAACTGAACTATATTGTTGTCATCTCAAAGAATCAAAGTTGAAACTAGTCTAACAATTATACTATCGAAATCAAATGCTAACACTAATCTATAAGGATGTTGACCTTTGCTGGGTGGTGGGCCCTTACCACTTCAACATGTCAACAAATGGATTCTATAGTAAGTTGGCCTTCAATCCACACATCACTCTTACTCAAAACCTCAAAACATGAAACTATACTAACAACTCAACTCACATTCATTCATAAATGATCAAGACATGGAAATAAATGACATCCTTCTATTAAACTTCAACTCAGGACATGTTCTACAATATGCAATGTTGATTCACATGTTGTGTTATGCTATCTCTCTACTACTTTCACCATCCTAGCCATGAATATTTAAATAGTCTTATTCGTGAAACACAAGGAGGTGAAATCTTTAGCAAATCAACAATTGTCAAATTTATATAGTCGGTTACATATTTTAAGCTTCATCCTCATCACACAAAGTGTATGAGGATGAAGCAATAAACAAACTAGCTTAACATAGCCTTGCTAAAATTTTGATGATTTCACTCAACAATTATCTTAGGCATGATGTGGAGCCAAACTTAGCATACTTTGTTTCCTGTATTGGTACCGGATCGTGATAGGTGAGATTCGGTATATAGCACCAGATCCAGACAACACGCCATGGGTTGGTACCAGACTAGAACAGTCTGCGATTGTTGGTATCGGATCGCGCCAGTGAATGGTTTGTGGGTACCAGATCTGAATGGAAGGTGCACTTGGTACCGGATTCAGACAGTGGAAATATGGCGCATAAGTACCATATGGCTAAGTTGACATATAAGTGATGGACTCATCCAAAGGTCAAAGGATACATGTGGAAATTTTAAACATTAGTACATGAAATATTTAGTCTCCTAGCTTAATAAACCACAATATGCATGAATTCAATTATACTTTACCTTATGACCTTATCAACGGCTAGTGGTAGTGTTCTTTGTCATTTATCCAAAAAAAGGTATAAATGAGGAGTATAATATGGTAATGGGTATGTCAATTTGGAGGCTCAACATTCCCCCATTCCTGAAACATATTCAAAATGTTTCAAAATTTGAGAGTCCAGTCTCTTTACTCTTGTGGGTCAATGATGTTGACAATTGAGGCTTTTGCTTTCAGCTCCCTTTTTATGACCCTAGTGTATCGAAAAAGTCTTAGTACCTTCTTGAGATTATTAGAAATCTCTTCATGTTCATCTTGGAGTTGTTTGTTGGTTGCCTTCAGTTGCTCATTTTTCTTCTTGATATACCTATCCAGTATTTGGTGTTCCTTCACTTCTTGTTTGAGTTCCTGGTTTTGTTTTTGCAGCTTCCCAATTTTCTTCTTCATATGTTATTTTGTCAAGGTATTCATTGATCCCATTGTCTCTAGCTGGATGCATTCTCTTTCCTCAACTTCCTCCCTCATCCCACAAAAAGTAATAGTAAATTGTTCCTCAGTCAAAATGGGGATGTCATCCTGGACTGATAATTCTAGGGAAGGGGAGGTAATATCTATTGGCTCTTCATGTGTATGAGGACTGAAAACTGATTTTCCTTTCTTTGCCATGCTCCTTGTGGTTCTTTTATAAGGGGGTAATGGATCAGAGGTGCTCACAAGATTCCTTTTCTTCTTCTCTATTTATGGAATGGTTACATGAGATTTTTCTATAGACTATTCATATTTATGTTTTGAGCTACTCTTCTTTTTCTTCAATGATTTTGATGTACAACCCCTCTCCTTAAGTGCTACTGTTGATGTCTCCTCTACTAATTTGGATTTAACTTTTGATTCTTGACTTTTAAGAGTCTTATTATTTCAGGAAGTGGGCCTTACTTGTTTACTAGATTTATCCTTTACTTCTCTGGAGGATGATGGGGTTTCCTTTTCTTTCCCTTTCTCTCCTTAGGCTCCTTATATTTATCTAGAGCAGGCTGGGCTTCTCCTACATGCTCATTTTCTGTGGAAATGTGTTGAGTGATGAGGGTTTTCCAACTAAACCCTTGCTTCCCGATCTCATGTATAACTAGAATTTTGATATGACCCTGATGATAAATGTTAGTCTTCTCAGTTTTGGATAGGGAATTGACACCTCTTACCATCTTGTTCAGGATCATCCATAAAAAATATGGGAAGTCAATTTCAGAACCTCCTTCAAAGTGAAACAAAAGACTAAGATGATATAGGAAGGTTACAACATACCTTCCCTCACAAGTGAGGAATCATTGAAGACTAGCAAGCATTGGATGATATTCTTCCTTGATATAGTTTCTAGAAATCCCCTTTTTCCAATCAGGGTGCTGATGGTCTTCCTTCAGAAATCGTTGGCACATTTCCTTATTGATTCCTACTCCCTTGACATACTTGGCTCCTATTCTATGCAATCACGTGGCTTCCCTTAAGGTTTCTTCATTGATTGTTAACCGCCGATTGCTTATGTGAACAATCTCTCCACCGTAACTCTGAATAAATGCATGCAATACCTTCTCATGACAGCCTGTGAAATTTCTCTCAAAATGGCATCCATCCCACTCTAGCATACTTATCTCTACATAGTTGGAATTCCTTGGTCTCCCTATAAATCTAGAAGACTGGTTCATGTCTACTTACAACCATCCTTATAGACTATGAGTGAAAAACTGGGTTGTAGCGCAAGAGTTTAGTCAACTATGAGTGTAAGGGTTTGGTAGGGGATATCGCAGGGAGGAGAAGGCTCTAAAAATGGAGAGAGATGGGTAACAACATGAGAAATGGTGATGGCTTCAATAATTCAAACAGTGAGTTTAAGTAAAGATGATGCAAAGAAAAATTAAGAAAAGATGAGGTTCATCTGGATGGCTTCACCACCCAGACAAGACATTTCATTTATTCCCATTAGTGTAATGATGGGGACATGATGCTTGGTATCAAAATATCATTGTTATTTGGGATAGGCGATTGGAACTCTAAGCGGTGAATTTGATGTTGAATCATGCAACATGACGTGAGATAGATTCATGATGGCTTAAGGATGAAGCACGTTCTTCGTTTAGGGTCATGGCTCATCATTATTTGGCATGCTCATTTTAGTTCATTCCCACATTCACACATTTGATGTGATTTTTCCCTCAATCATCTTTTCAAGCACTTATGTGGTGAGGGATTTGATTAATGTTAAGCATATGGGTATGAGGGGAGTAAAAGTTAGGTGCATGGTTTTAACACTAAGGTCATAAGATTTAGTATACATTTTCATACCTATTGTAGTTTTATAAGAAAAGGAAAATAAATAATACCATGTTACCTTTGATTTTACAATTTCATAACCAATACCCATAGCGTATGCGACTGGCTTTATATTTGAAGCTTGCAGATTGTCAGAGTTCATATTTTTAGGATGGAGTTTTCTGGAAGCTTAGTACTGGAATTTCCTGTACTTTATGAAACTTTTGTATTATGTGCTTGTCTTTGAGTTTCTTCTTTTGTGTCTAGTTCTACAGGGTTGTATGGTGAACATGTTGGTCTCTGAAGATGAGATGTGAGTCTGAAAAAGAGTCCTGAAAGGGGATATTTGACCCTCCCCCATGCCAAGGATGTCTAATATCCGTATGCAAAAGAACCGACACACTGTATCATAATGGAAGAAAATTGATAAGAGATGAGAAACCAAATCAAATTCCAAAAGTACATTTATCACCTAGCATATGATCCCATGCCTTTAAAAATTAAAATTGCCTTTCTTCTGATGACTTATTGACAAGGGAAACATTTAACAATGAAAATAGTGAGGTTTTTACATTTTTCCAGAAGAACAGATCCAACCTAACTTTCTTCAAATATTTACTATCATTAGATGTTATGGATAAATTTCACATTATAAGTAGATTAGACTTCCTAGTCAAGGCTCCACTCTTAAAATGTTTTCTTCTTAGATAATATAGTCTTTAGATGTCAGACCGACAAAGTTGACTTAGGGTAATTATCAAATGGATATTTGCTTGTAGTATTCATTTTGTTTGTTAATCTGGACTTTGTATCTTATAAGTGTCAACAATAACCTTTGCTTGTGAATTTTTCAATCAAACAAGTATAAATGAGACATTTCTCAACCAGAACCCACTGCCAGCAAGCCTGTTTAGTACTCTGGTGGGGTAGTTGTGATAATTAGTGAGATACATACCTTCCCCAGGTAGAATGCCCCATTGCCAACAAGCTTGTTCAGTAATATGATGGGTATTCCTAGTCATTCCACAGACCGGTACCCACTACCAACAGACCTGTTCAGTATCCCGTTGGGTTAGTCTCTTAAACCCTTTTTCCATTAGAGGCTTCTTGTCCATAGTCACCTATTTTAGTTTTTGTTAAAGAGTTATTTTTCACAGTCACAGGGGAGGCTCGTCTGAAAACCCTTTTACAGGTTGGGATGGTGTTGGGTTAGAAGGTATATTCTCTTATTTAAATGTCTTTAAAGATTTGTCTAAAGGAAAAATAAACTTATGTATGTACATTTTTAGAATGATCCAGATGTATGATTTGTCTGAGTTTTTCCATAAGAGAATGACCTAAACTTACCTTAGGGTATTGATACATCCTCTTCCATAAAACATTTCCTAGTGTGTCCATGACAGAGAGTGTTCATATACTCATATACTACTCTTTAATAAAGATAATCCAATGATTACTATTGAAGTCTAGTTAGGGTGAAATGGTTACTTATAGGCTAATATACTTGTATCCCTTTAATCATGCTGAAATACTAGACAAAGGCAACCTCTAGATTTTGAATCAGATTAAGCATGGTTCCTTTAACAATCATAGGTAAAGATTATGTCTTCTTTGTCAAGAAACATAACCAAAAGAAATTAGGAATACTTCCTTTTAGCTAGAACAAAACCAAAATAAATTAGAAATACTTCCCTTTAGTCAACAATAACACCAAAAGAAATTAAGAAGACTTTCTTTTAGATAGCAACATAACCAAAAGAAATTAGAAATACTTCCCTTTAGTCCACAACAGAACCCAAATTAATTATTGCTTCATAAGAGTTGTCATTTGATGCTGCATTCGGCTCCTTAGTTCCATCTTAAGTGGTTACTTCATGGATTCACACTTCATATTAATTGACATATGATATTGAAATAAGAATAACATTCTTTCTCAATTAGGTGGTGTGTTCTATTAATACCATATAAGGACAAACTTCTAGTACCGGACCAGAACAAAATTTTTGGTACCGGATCAACACTTTTGGTACCGGACCATAACAGAGTATTGTTGATTCATACAAAATGATGTTTTAGAAAGTTCCTGAAGGATCAAATAAATTATATAAATCTACTAACAAAAATAAAATGCGAAAGTAAAACAAAGGACGTAAGAATCCATTGTTACCTTCATCTTATTAACAAAACACAATCCACACCTATGTACAAAAGTTTTTAAAGTAAATCAATCAATCAATGTGGATCAGTAGGAATATCTCCTTCCTTACTGATCACCTACATATCTGAATTTTGTAGCACACATGTCAGAAATTCCTCTTTTGACAGGGTTTTTTTATAAATTCTCAATCGGTGCCCATCCATGAGTAGGGGTGTTTGATGTTCGTCAATTGTCTTTATTTTGATTGAACCATTATCATTTACAGTGTCAACATTGTAAGGTCCTAACCAATGAGTATTCAACTTTCATTTTAAGTTCTTGAATCTGTTGTTATATAACAAGGTGCAATCTCCCAGTTGGAATTTTTTAATTTTAAGATACTTTCCATGCCATTTTTTTCTCTTGTCTTGAATGAGGGTTGTTCCTTGAAGTGATTCCTTCCTGATTTCACCCTTCTCATTAAGCTGCAAGAGCCTTTATTGCTGGGCTTCATCTAACTTCATCCTAACTTGTACAAAAGTCCTGAAGGTTTTGATCTAGAATTCTATGGGGAGAAGCACATGCTTCCCGTACACCAATTCGTAAGGTGTATGTCCTGTTGTATTCCTCTAGGTGATTCTATAGGACCATAGGGATTATAGTAATCTGTAATCCCAATCCTTGTGGTGTAGTTGTACTGTTTTAGTAAGAATGGACTCAATGACTTTGTTGGTGGATTCTACTTGCGCATTCGGCTGTGGATGATATGGTGTAGATTTCTTGTGCTTGATCTAGTACTATTCTATAACTTCTTTGACTAGATGAGAGGTGAATTGAGTCCCCTGATTAGTCACAATTTCTCGAGGTACACCAAATCTATTAAAGATGTCATTAAAAAGGAAATCTACCACTGATTGTTCACTTACAGCTGGTAAAGATTTTTCTTCAACCCACTTAGTCACATAGTCAGTACATACAAGTATATACTTTTTCTTTTTAGGTGTAGGGTTAGTGGGACCTACGAAATACAATGCCCATTTTTCGAAAGGGTCAATGACTACATGGGATTGAAGTTTCATTTAGTATCGTGCAGTAGGATTACCCATTCATTGGCATTCATCGCAATTGGATACATAAGTTCTGGCATCTTTGAAAATATTAGGCCAATAATAACTAGATTACAGAACTTATAAGCAATCCTCTTGTCAAAAAAGTGGCCTCCATAAGGACCATCATGGCATTCTTACAGAATATCATGGATATCAACTTCCCTTACACATCTCATGATTACCAAATATGGTCATGTTTTGTAAAGACAATCATCATGCCACATGTAGTCTGCACTTAGATAAATTACTTTCTATTTTTCTCTAGGAGACAATTTTTGAGGCATCTTCCCTATCCAAGATAGTTAGCTACATCTTCATACCAAGGAGTAAATGTAGAAATAGAAAACAAATTTTCATCAGGAAATTTATCATCTACTGGTGCATTATCTCTCAGATGAATCATTCTAGATAAGAAATCAGCCACAAGATTATCCTTACTAGCTCTATCAATAATGTTGATGTTAAACTCTTGTAATAATAACATCCATCTTGTAACTCTAGGGTTTGTTACAGTTTTGTTCATTAGAAATTTGATGGTTGAATGATCAGTGTGTGCAAAAGCTTGATATCATGTAATGTAGTGTCTAAATTTATTGATAGCATGGACTACAACTAACAATTATTTTTCTGTGATCGTATAATTAACTTATGTTGGGGAAAGATTTTTACTGACAAATTAAATAGCATAAGGCATCTGATTTTCCCTTTGTCCAAGAACTTCCCCCAGGGTTGTGTCTGAGGCATCGGTATAGATATGAAAAGGAAGGGACCAATTTGGTCCTCATAATACAGGGGTACTTGATAATTTTTGTTTTATAGTTTGAAAAGATACTTGGCATTCATCATTCCAATTAAATTCAACTTCTTTAGATAATAACTTGAATAAGGGAATATCTAAGATTGTAAAATTTGAAATGAATCTTCTATAGTAGCCAGCATTCCCTAAAAAACTGTGAACTTCCTTTTGTGAGGAAGGTATTCTGATTTGTGTGATAATGTGAATCTTTGCGAGATCATCTCTCATTCTAGAACCAGATATGTGAGGCCCCAAAACAATACCTTCAGTGAGAATCATCTTTGGCTTTTTATTACTTAGGGAAAGATTAGTTTCCTTACACCTAATCAAGACATTTTCTAGACTGGTCAAAGCTTCCTGGAAGTCATTTACATGGACTATAAAGTCATCCATGTGGACTTCTACGCAATCATTGGTCAAGTAAGAGAAAATGTCTAGGAAAACCCTTTGAAAAGTGCCTGGGGAATTGCAAAGTACAAAAGGAAAAACCCTATAAGCATAGGTTCCCCATGGGTAGGTGAAAGTGGTCTTCTTCTGGTCTTCGGGTGCTATTTGTATTTGGCTATAACCACTAAACCCATCTAGGAACAAGAAATACTTCTTTTTGGACAATGTATCCAACACCTTATCAATGAAAGGTAAGGGAAAATAATCCCTATGGGTGGCTTTGTTCAACTCCCTAAAGTCTACACATATTCTCCACTTACCATTTTTCTTGGGAACTATGGCAAGTGGAGACACCCATTGACTATCTGAAATGGGGTATATGAGATTGGCTTGAAGGAGTTTTTGCAATTCCTCTTTTACAATATCTTTGAGGGATGTATTCATCCTTCACTGAGGCTGTCTAACTGATTTGATTTGGTCATTAGTGTAGATATGATGTGTGCATGTGTCATGGTGAATGCCTTTCATGTCTGCATAATCCCATGCAAAGGAATCAAATTGTCTTTGGAGCATTTCAATTACTTGTGTCTTTTGTTCTAGTTCCAAACTAGAGTTGATATACAAAGGTTTTCCTGGGCTAATATCAACAAGTTCAGTACTTTCTTCCTTCTCTGAGGAAGATGGTGATAAAGTATATAATTGAGTGATATCAAGGTGCCAAGTTTGTTGAAATTCGGAACTGAAAATGTGTGACAATTCTGCAAAAGACCTAGGATATTCAATACAGTTTGTATCAGCCCAAAATAAACTTAAGACTTGTTCATTTGATTGTTCTTGCATACCTTTTACTTGTTCAAGTGTTAATACGGGTCTGATGCAATCTTTCTCTCCATAATGTTTTTCTAGCCAAAGAGGTATATCTTGTGTCGGTTGGGCAAGAGGGAAGAGAACAAGTTTTTGGATATGTGTGCCATTGGATATAATCATCTCGCCAGATCGGCAGCTGATAAAGGCATCTGTTGTGGCCAGCCAAGGGCGGCCAAGAACCACAGGGTGTCCTGGTTTGGAGGATGATTTAGAATATATGACTAGAAATTCTACTGGATATTCCCAAGAAGCTAGTGTAATTGTGACATCATCTAAAGTTCCTATAGGGATAATGACTGACTTATCTGCCAACTCTATCATGGTTTGGGTTGGTCTTAACCGATTGATTTGGAGTTTTTGCATAGTGTCAAAAGGAATTACATTGATTGTTGAACCCAAATCAATGAGTGTGTTTGGTAAGGAAATACCATTAATTTCAACAATGACTATTGGATTCCCAGGGTCATTATATTTATATGGAATTTCAGAAATAAATTCAAATAATTGTCCTACTACCTGAACAAGGGGAGGTTCCTTCTTCTCCCTTCCTGGTTTCTTAAGGAAAACATTCCTTATGATTTTGGAATATATGGGGATATCTCTGATGGCTTGAAATAGAGGTATATTTATACCTACATTTCGTAACTCATCCTCTATATCTTTGTGCAAGGGTGGTTCAGGTTTCTTCACTAGTAGTCTTTCGGGGTAGGGTGGAAGATTAACTTGTTGAGGTATTCCTACAGACTAAGAAGTGGTTAGAATATGAGGGTAAGTCTCTCCTTCTACAGGGCTGGTCTGAGTGTTTTATTTTTTAGAATGATTATCATTTTCTTCTTGAATTATTACTCCAGGATTTGATTGATTTACAACTTTCCCGGATCTTAGTTGAATTTCATAGGTGGGAAAGGTTTGGATTTTTGCAATCTGCACAGGGTGGGTGGGTTGATTATTGGGGTTAGGACTTGGTTGGGTAGGGATTGTTGTTGGTCTAGGAGGGTTGTGGGTAGCTTGGTTTTGTGGCTGTTGATTGGCATTTATAGGTGCTTGTTGCTAGTGGTTAAGGTTCAAGGGTGTTGTGAATTGTTGTTGTATAGAAGGTGGAAGTAAATCTTGTATCTGAGTTGGGTTAAATCCAGGTAGTAATTGGGAAATGTTTGTAGGATACTATGGATATGTTGGGTAAGATGGATTCCCATACACAGGCCCTCTCCAACCTTGTTGCCAAGGTTGAGTTTGAACTTGTTGAGGTGTCCATTGGGAATAGGGCATTGGATGAGGACCTTGTTGTTGCTGTTGATATTGTGTATTCAGGTCATAAAATGCATTGGGGTTTTGTGCTCTCCAAGGCCTCCTAGAAGGGTACGAATTTTATTGTGAGAATCCTCCTCCCCTATACATGGATTGCAGTTCAAGCAAAGTTGGACACTCAGATGTGGGGTGTTCTAGTGTACAAAGGCCACATAATTCTATGAAATTTAATGGGAATTCTTTACGAGGGTGATTCTTTCAACATTTAGGACAAAAGATTGCAAAAACAACTTCTTCTTATTTCTTCTTTTTCAGTTTTAGGGTATCTAACTGGTTACTGATTGTGATCAGTATGTTTGTTTTAAAGTTCTCCAATAAGTTTCCTAACTCAATTCTAGTGACAGCCCCTGAGCTTTGTCTTGAATTTCTTCTAAAAGAATCTCTTGGTCCTTTTCCTATTTTAGCTTGTCCTCTTTTGTATCTTCTACAGTAATCTGCAATTTCTGCAAAGGGATTTTGGGGCACATCTCCTGAACTTAACAAATTTAAAACTTCTATGCAGTCATCTCTAAGACCTTTCAAAAATATAGTTCTTACTACAGCTGGGTCTATGGTGAATAATTTTGATTTTTGATAGTTGTATAAGAACCTTTCTAAGTAGTCTTCAAGGTTTTCATCTTTTGTTTGCTGCATTTTAAAAATGTCATTTTTAGCATTATCCTTACAATAGTCTTGGTATTTCCATAAAAAATTGTCTTTCATCTGATCCCAAGAGAGAATTGTATTTAATCCTAAGCTCATGAACTATCTTAAGGCTGAATCTTTCATTGTGGCTGGAAAGAGCTTAAGTTTTTGGGCATCATCTCAGTAGTTATAGCTTCTACATAATATGTCAAACTTGATTAAAAATAAGTCTGGATCTTTAGTTGACATACCTCTGAAAGTGGGTAATGATGATAGTGGGATGTTCTTCATGCTGATGTTTATGGAAATATCCAAGATTGGAAACCCGAAGGTCTCAGTCTCAATGGCTGCATTTTCATTTCCTTCTTCTTCTTCCATTTCACTAGGTGCTCCTCCTCCACTTATAGATGGTTCACAAATTGGATTTTGTGCATATTCTAAATGTTCATTTCCTTCAGCAGGATCACCTTCTCTCTGCCCCAATGCTGATTCTTCAGTTCTAGGTTCTTCTCTGGAGCCTTACTGGCTTCCCTTGAACTCCCTCCTGGTGGAATTTTTCCTGCGCCAATGTCAATTGAATTAGTGGAGGGGGGGTTATTTTTGAATCTTTAGAGCTTACAAATATACCCTTATTATCTCTATATATATGCATAAAAATAAAAATTGATACTTAACTCAATTGAAATCCTAATTCTATATAGAAGGTAATAAGGCAACCTAGCTTCAGAGAACCCCACTCTAGTGGCCACGTGGCTATTCACTCATGTCTTAAACATTTTATCCTCCCCCCTCAAGCAACCTTTAAAATTATTCAAAAAACTTATGCAAACAATCTAAGCTAAAATCACTTCCTACCATTTGCAACTCCCCTACAATGATGCCAAAATGTTGTGTTGGTTATATGTTCATTATAATGCACTCATTAACTATCAATCTATGATTTGTAATCAACAGAGTTATAAGACACCAGTAAGAGAGGTAATTCTAATGTCACGAGTATAGAAATAATTTGGATTAAGAAGCAAACTGAAACACACTTTGGTTGTATTTCACAGAGAGGCTATCTACTCCATTGGGGCACATGAAAATATGAGATGGATTCCTTTGATAGATCAACTATGTTATCTGACCCAGAAAGATAACTATGCAATCACACTTCTGAAAAGGAAATCACACATCAATCATCAAGTCATAACATAGGTATTTAAATAGCCAATATATTGAATATGTTGTGGTTCACAATATTCTATTGTGAATTTCACTAGTTCTTTTCCAAATATGTTTGACTACTGCTGCTAACATACATGTCCATTAAGAAAAATAAAATTCATAAGAACAGAGACAGGGAATATGAAAAAATAGAGTAAATAAATATCTCTAAGAAATCATGTAATCAAAATCCTAAACTGAACTATACCACTGTCATCTGAAAGAATCAAATCTTTAGCTAGTCTAACAATTATACTATTGAAATCAAATGCTAACACTAATCTATAAGGATGCTGACCTTTGTTGGGTGGTGGGCCCTTTTCGCTTCAACAGGTCAACAAATGGAGTCTACAGTAAGTTGGCCTTCAATCCACACATCACTCTTACTCAAAACCTCAAAACATGAAACTATACTAACAACTCAACTCACATTCATTCATAAATGATCAAGACATGGAAATAAATGACATCCTTCTATTAAAATTAAACTTAGGATATGTTCTACAATATGAAACACTGTTTCACATGCTGTGTTATGGTATCTCTCTACTACTTCCACCATCCTTTCCATGACTATATAAACAGTCTTAGTCATGAAACACAAGGAGGTGAAATCTTTAGTAGATCAACAATTGTCAAATTTATATAGTTGGTTACATATTTTAATCTTCATCCTCATGACACAAAGTGTATGAGGATGAAGAAATACACAAACTAGCTTAACATAGCCTTGCTATAATTTTGATGATTTCACTCAACAATTATCTTAGGCAGGATATGGAGCCAAACTTAGCATACTCTATTTCCTGTATTGGTATTGGATCATGACAGGTGAGATTTGGTAGATAGTACCAGATCCGAACAACATGCCATGGGTTGGTACTGGACTAGAACAATCTGCGATCATTGGTACTGTATCGCAACAATAAATGGTTTGTGGGTATCAGATCTGAATGGAAGGTGCACTTGGTACCAGATTCACACAGCGGCAATCTGGCGCATAAGTATCGAATGGCTGAGTTGACATAGAAGTGATGGACTCATCCAAAGGTCAAAGGATACACGTGGCAATTTTAAGCATTAGTACATGAAATATTTAGTCTCCTAGCTTAATAAACCACAAAATGCATGAATTCAATTATACTTTACCTTATGACCTTATCAGTGGCTGGTGGTAGTGTTCTTTGTCATTTATCCAAAAAAGGTATAAATGAGGAGTATAATATGCTAATGGGGATGTCAATTTGGAGGATCTACACCTGTCACAGAGTTTGAATGGATAATCCCCATGATGGTTCAAGATAGGAAAACATGGAGTATCAAAATATCTGTAGACCTAAGGAAGTTGAATGATGCATGTTTACATGACCTTTTTTCCTTTTATAGACAAAGTGTTAGAAAGTTTAGGAGGGAAGGAGGCCTATTCATTCATTGATGGATTTTTAGGATACCATTGGATAAATATTGCGCAAAAATATAGACATAAGATGAAATTTTCAACATAATGGGGAATCTTCCAATACATAGTGATGCCATTTTGGTTAAAGAATGCACATGCTGTGTTTTCTAGAGTAGTTGTTGCAGCCTTTAAGGAATTTATTCATAAGTTTCTTGAAGTGTACTTAGATGATTTTATTATATTTATCATATTTAAATATCACATAGAAAATCAAATGTTGATGCTTGATAGATATAGACAATATCATATTTCATTAAACTTGAAGAAATGCATTTTCTGCACACTGTTTGGGATATTGTTAGGTCATGTGGTATGCAAGTAGGGTTTGTTGGTTGATCCTGCCAAGATTTAAATAATTATTAATTTTCCACCTCTTGAATTGATGATATTGTTGAGAACAACTTTGGTTCATACAAGATATTACAGGAAATTTATTAAAGGTTATCCACATATTGCAACACCAATGGAAAAATTATTGAAGAAAGAAGCTAAGTTTCAGTGGAATGAATATTGTCAACAGGGTCTGTATGTATTGAAGCAGAAGTTCATAATTTTTCCCATTCTAGTGTTCCCGAATTGGCAGAAAGAGTTTCACATCCATGCGGATGTATAATTGATAGTGCTCGGTGCAATGTTATCCCAACAAGGATAGGGAGAGTTAGATCATCCAATTTATTTTGATAATAGGAAGTTTTTGACTATTAAGAATAATTACACGATGATAGAAAGGGAAGGCTTGGAAATGGATTATGCATTACATAATTTCATAAACTACTTGTTGGGTTCCCATTTCAAGATGTATACAGAGCAATGTGCACTCAGATATCTAGTGACCAATCCAATGTTAAGGGGAGAATATACATATGGCTATTGTTGTTCCAGGAGTATGACTTTGTAGTTATTGTGAAGCCATTGAAGTTGAATGTAGGTCCAGACAATTTTTTGTGAATACTGGCAGGAGAAGAGGAAGGGAACCTAGATGATAGTTTACCATATGTGCATTTATTCTCAGTTCAAATGGTAGATGACCACTTTACATAAATTTTCCAATATTTTAGCACATGAATAGCTCCATTCAACATGAAAATAGAACATAAGAAGTGACTAGTGGTTAAAGCAGTGGATTATCAGTTGATTGTAGGAAACTTATATAATTTAGGCATAGATGGGATATTGCGATGATGTGTTCTATAACATGAAATACCAATGATCCTAGCATAGGAACATGATGGAATTGCAGGAGGAAATTATGTCGGAAGGAAACAATGAAAAAGGTCTTGTGCGTAGGGATATGGTGACTCACCCTCCATAAGGACGTGAAGGAATATTGTTAGGTCTGTGATGTATGTCAGAGAGTAGAGATAATGTCATGAAGGGATGAGATTCCTTTGAATATACAAGTTACCTTGCAATCATTTGAAAAATGGAAATTTTATTTTATTGAACCAATTAATTCGTCAATGAGGAGAACATGAGCTAGGTACATAATTGCCACGAAAAACTACTTCACAAGATGGGAAGAATAAAAAATTCTTACATATTGTGACACAAAGATAACTGCATGATTCTTATTTGAGAACGTAGTTACAAGGTTTGGGTTTGCTAAGGTACTTATGAGTGATCATGGGACTCACGTTTTGAAGAAGGCAATTGTAGCATTGACAAAAGAGTTCACGATTCAACATCAAAAGATCACTCCATATCACCAACAAGATAATAGAATTTTGGAGGACTTTAATAAGATATTGGAGAATGCATTGACCAAGGTATGTAATGTAGGACATGATGAATAGGATTTAAGGATCCTTGTAGTGCTATGGGCTTCTAGAACTACATGTAAGAATTTGATAGGTTAGACACCCTTTAGAATAGCATATGGTCAGGAAGAAGTCATTCCCATGGAGTTTTTGGTATCAAGTCTATGCATTTTTTTGATGACAAACCTTAGGAATTCCGACGAAGTAGAAGAAAGACTATCACATTTACTAGTATTATTGGAAGATTGATTTATTACAAGATTCCATAAGCAAGTACAAAAGGAATGTGATAAATCATGGAATGATAGACACATCAAGCATAAAAAAGTTAAAGAAAGGAGATTTAGTATTTATCTATGATAGAAAGTTCTTACAACACCCAAGAAATTTGAGGACGCACTGTCTAGGGTGATATGTGATCAGATATGTGACTGAAGAAGGCATTGTTAATCTAGAACAATTGGATGGACAACTTGTAGTAGGATTAATGGATGGGAGTCGACTAAAATTGTATAGGGACAATCTTCCTTCCATGAACTAGGAGATATATGCATAGTAACTTGTATCATAGTGTACTATGGGAAGAAAAGGAAGAAAAAGAAAGAAAAATCAAGTAAAATGGGAAAACTCAAAGAAAATAGTCCAGGGAAGAAGTCGAAGGTTGAATATTCCAAGAAGTTATGAAAAAGTAGGACATTGTCGTATAAGAGAGATGTAGACAAAAGAGTGCATAGATGAAGGAAGAAATATCATGTAGAGAGAAGAGATCGTACAGAGAGACGAGATTGTGCAAACCACAACTAAGAGAATTTAAGAAAATCCATGACGGGACGTGCAGTAAAGAGTTACCATGATTGTGAATTATTGGCGCCACATAAAAATAAATGCAAATTGGACAGAAGATATTGAAAGTTGAATAATTGAATAGAAAATTTGTCGAAGAGATAGAGTTGTTGGATCATTAAAGGAGGTAATGAATTCCAACCACTAGTGGATTTGACAGAAATTTTAGACATGAAGGGAAATTGACAGATGTCCATGAAGTATAAAATAATGAATACGATCAATGGGGAAAGGTTATTGTCATTCAAAATTCATATAGAGAGCTGAGTTATAGAGATGAAGAATTGAAGTTACAAAGATGAAGTTACAGAGATGAAGCTATAGATATGAAGTTACAGAATTGAAGTTTCAGAACCAGTTGAAAGTAGAGACTAGTAACAGAGGGAGATGGAACCACCTAAGAAAACAAAAAATTCAGCATCAGTACCAAATATACCATGTGGAAATGAGCAACAGTGATTGTAATGGAAGAGACAGAGGAGGAATCATCCTCATAATCAATATTCCCCAGGGATTATATCTTACCAATAAATCCATTAGCAAATCAATTTAATTTACAAAATGATGTTAAGTATAGAGTTGTGGAGCCACTGATTCAAGAAGGCTCGATCGTAGAAGGGGGAATGTTAGGTATGATACCTTTGTTAAAATATGTTGACCATGACAACACCCATAAGAAGAAATTTATCGAGTTAGTTCCCATCATGTTCCTGAAGAATAACATTATCTCTAAGACTCATATGATAGTCATAGAACCACAGGTGTGGGATATGGGGTTGCAGAAGGAAGGAATTCTAAACTTCTTTGATATACCCCATTTTGAACGAAGCCAATAGATTAATGCTTGTGTGAGGATGATACTGAGTTGTGTGCATGGGGGTTACATGTGGCTTGACAAGCCAATATCCATTGATAGAGATTTTATTGTAGTATCAATGATCTTTCATTGTAGGGGGAGGACCCATGTTTGTTGTATTTCGATAAGAAGAATGAGAAATTTGTTGTTGAGAGAATGAAGGAAAAATTCCATACATTCTATGGACAACATGGATTGGAAGTCGCAAGAATATGTGACCCAGTGGTAAGGTTTGTGATGCAAGCCTTATCCTGTAAGTTGTTGAAAATCATAGAAAAGATCAAGTGACTGCAACAATGATAGCGACAACAGAAATATGTGTCGAGGGCATCCAGATGAACTGGGATATGTTCCTATTGAACCAATTTTCGATTGATTTTGAGGAAGCACATGATAAAGTGGTCGAGATTCATTACTCTTGGTTACTAAATATAATTTCACTATCGGCTTGGAGACAGCCAAGTGACACATAATTTTTGGGAGTCTGGGAGAAGCCTTGTCTAGCCATGCGGTATTAGAATTTATGTTATACTACCCATAAGGCATGACATATGGATAACGACATCACATTTTATATTTACAAAGAAACGTTTAGGGACAACATTGAGTGGACACCATGCATACCACATCAGGTGGTTGTGGCATATAAGTCATCGTTTTTTTTTAAGGCAGGGTGTCACCACATGTATGTACAAGCAGGGAAGGAACTATATCAAAAATGGATACCAACAAAATATAGATTGATGAAATAAGATATGGGAACATTATGGTCGATTGGGACAATGAACGGATGATTCCACCAACACAAAAAACACTATCAAAGAAATAGAAGCCGCAAATACATGAGGTCAATGAGGATGAAGAAGAAGGAGATACATAGGAAAAAGGAAACGGTACCCATGAAACAACTGTTACCCATGTTTTTGGTCATCATGATGATGTATTGATGATGCTGTACTCAGGCTCTTCATTAGAACTTTCTCCTAAGAAAAGTTACCTTCATCTCTTTCCAGAAATCACATTTTTGAGGACTGTTCGTAGGCCACTAGTATATTTACTTGCGAGAATGCATGATTCTCATAGGCTGCTTTAAGCCAGGGTGCGAGAAGTTCGCACTGCATTGAACTGCTAGGGTGCGAACTCTTTATAAAACAAGGAAAAAGATGAATTCTTGATGCTTCTAGAATGGAATCTTCTAGAAGGATGAGATGGAATTCGAATGGTTATCCTAGTACTGGATTCCCTGATATTTTGGGATCATTCTTATCCAAGTAACTAATTCATTCTCTCCTATATATTGAGGGAATTCTCATGGAAAAGGTTAAGCAAAGAAGCAAACAAGGTTAAGCAAGATTCATTGGAGAATTGGTGAAAATAATTATGTGAAGGACTGATGCTACAACAGCTAAGAAACTCCAACAAGTTTATCAAAGGTGGTTGATCTTCATGCAAGTGAGCAAGTGTGTGTGTCAGAGCCAAGGGCCATCGAAAGGAAGTTTGCAACATCAAGGCTCAGGTTGTAATCTTTACTTTCCATTAATATGATACAGTAATATGTCCCTTTCCCATAAAGCTAATTCCACT